>VDFB02299124.1:0-20965 GCA_007258455.2 Sequoia sempervirens | reverse complement strand
GGCGGGAGGGGGGACGGGGTGTATATACTATATACTATACATATGGTACTTAAAATGCTAGTTATAAAAAGATGTATAAGACTATTAAGAAGTAAAATAGCAAAATTGAGATACTAAATTAGTACTTGAACATTGAACATTGAATATTGAAGTTTTCAGTATCGAATGATGAATTACTAATTAGAAATTAGAATAGTAATACTCAATACTACAATGTAACAATTGTTGCATCGGCAAATGGAAGATTTCTATTATATTATATCAAAAATATCTGATTATAAAGATGATTACAATGAGTAGCATGATTATATGATATCAAAACAAGTACAAAATCAAAATGCCAAAATGACAAAATGTAGTGAAGGAGGCAGAGGCCTCTAATCATCCCTCGGGAGGTCGGCAAACTCCTCATCACTAGAACCACTGGACTCCTCAAGGTCAAGATCCGCCAAAGGAACACCAACCAACCCTATATCTGAAGCATCCTCATCCTCATCAATCTGTGATGGCTCCTCTGGCTCTACATCCCATCGTGCTGCTGGGCTCTCCTTGTACACACGTGTCCTGCGGTCAGTGAAACGCAAGGCACTATGTACAGCCACTAGCTTCTCTGCTCTCTTAGAGGTAAGTCTATTCCTCTTAAGAGAGTGGATGAAGCTATAAGTAGACCAGTTCCTCTCAGAAGCTGAAGAACTAGAAACCTGGGACAGCAAACGAATGGCTAGTGTGGTAGTCAGTGATTTCGGTCCATGACAAGTCCACCACAAAATCGGATCCTCCTGTGCCATAGTTCTTATGTCCGCCTTTGCTGCAGCCTTATAACCCCTAAGAGTAGCAAATTTCGTCCACTCAGTGCGAATGGTGCCAGCAGCTTCAACATCATACATCCTATCAATGCATTTGAAGAACCCTTCCTTCACCTCATCATCCTGAATCGGTGTAACTCTCCCAGGCCTAGGCATGTACCACTTCGGATTCAATGCATAAGCAGCCATGTGCAAGGGAGTGTTTAGGCTGTCCCATCTACGCTGAATAATAGGCTGAATGTAAACATTGTAGAACGCTGAAGTGGGGTCCTTCTCTTGCACAGCTGCCCTCATCTGACCAAGCATAGAATCAATGCACTCATACACCTCCCCAAGGTTAGGTGCATCCCCATCCCCATATCTGATGACCTGTACAACTGGTGTAATGATGGTGACAATATATTTTGCATCATGCCAAAATGCATCACTCTTCACTATCTCCTTCACCCTCTTCCCCTGCTCTGTCCTGGACCCATCCCAACGATTCCAGTCTTGTGTCATAACCATGACTTGCAGTGGCTCTTGCAACTCAAGCATTCTCTCCAAAAGAATGAAATAGGATGCATATCTGGTCTCAACTGGGTTCAAGAACTCCTTCTTCGCGAAGCTCCTGAAGATGGCATGTGAAGTGTGGTGGTTGCAGATATACATCTGCACATCTCTAGCATTGTTGACCACTCCTCTAATCCCCTCAATCTTCCCCATGTCCTTGAGTGCATTGTTCATGGCATGCACACAACATGGAGTCCACCAAATGTGTCTGTATGATGCCTCTATAAGCCTCCCTGCAGCTCTGCACACATGTGCTGCATCTGTCACTACTTGGACCACATTTTGTGGCCCAATCTCCTCAATAGCTGCCCGAAGGATCTCAAACTGAAAATCAGCATCTTTTCGATGCCCTGAACAATCAACTGCCCTGAGAAAGAATGGCCCCTCTGAACATGTAACTATAACATTGATGAGTGGACGATGCCTAATGTCTGTCCACCCATCCATAACTATGCTACATCCAGAGTCCTCCCAACATGCCCTCATCGTCTCCATCAATGAATCGATCTTGGCATAGTTGTTATCCAAGATCGTGGTCCTCAATTTGTGCTCACCTGGTGGCACATATGATGGTCCTCCCTTCGCCACCATCGACATCATCTCCTTATAATAAGGAGATCGAGCTACATGGAATGGGATTCCATTGGCAAAAAAGAACCTACCAATGGAATCATCTATCTGATCCCTCAGGTGCACATTAAATAAATCAGCTATGGGGTTAGGCTGACTTTGCATCTTGCGTTTCCCCTTGCCCTGTTGTGATGCAGCCATAGTGCTATAAGTGGATGACGGTCCTGAGGCTGACCCTGACAATGTTCCTGCTCTCTGATGCAATGTAGGAGTAGAAGTACGTGGCTGCGTCTGCATTTGCTGCTCTTGAATCTGCTGAATAGTCTGAATATGTTGCCTACCAGACAAGGTAGTAGGCATTGGAACTGCCAGGTCATCTGGAACACCCCAAAGCTTGTTGAATTCAATTCTGTATTTCAAATTTTTAGGGTCCTTCAAAAATTCGCATGCTCCCACACCCTTTCCTGGCCAAAAGAGGAAGTGTGCATTAACTCTGGTGATGCTCCCAAACCAATCATCACCACAAATGTTGCATTGCCATTTCCTCGTACCACCAGTTGATGACGTTGGGGCTGTTATTCTTGTTGCAAACTGTTTGAGAGGAGATTTGGGATCATAAGCACCCCTAGCCCACTTTGCCAAAACCTGGGAAGGGCAATCAGTAGAAACTGGTGCACTAGCTATGGAACTAGTATGCCCTTTTGGATTTGACCCTTGCTCATCCCCCTCATTGTGCTCATCCTCATGCTCAGGTTCATATTCTGATTGGCTTGCACTATGAGAATTAGTTTCCATCTCATGCTCACTCATTTCATGACTATGGGAGCTCATTTTGACACTGCATTTCACAAAATGAAAAAAAATTCAATAAACACATAGTTTCAGCCTATGCCCTACTTTAAAATTAAAAAATAAAACTCTATATTTTAAATTTTCCAACAAATTTTATATTGCAAAACAAAATCTAAGATTCTAAATTAATTTAGAAACTAGAAAATGGAACAACAAGAATTTAGAATTTAGAAATGAAATAAGAAAAATTAAAAAATGAAACAACAAGAAATAAAAGAACTTAGAACATTGAAAATCAGAAAATAAAATAAAAAATAAGTTAAAAACCCTACCTTTTGCTTGAAAAATCTCTTCAACAAGGTGAAGAATCTTCCTCCTCTTCTTCTTCTTGCTCCTTGACACTCCTTTTTCTCTTTCAATCACTCCTTTCACTCCTCCAATCACTCTTTCCTCAGCCTTCACTCTTCTTCTTCTAGCTGTAGCAAACAAGTAGAAATGCAAATGTGAATAAAAATGAAGATTAGAGGGCCTTTTGAAGGCATGTTAGAGTTTAGATGGGCCCCACATGCCCTTAGGGTTCGAACATAACAAATAGACTATTAAAAAAATCTTTAAAAATTGAGTTTTTAAATTGCAAATGGCTGTCCGCCGCGGGAGACGCCTGGGCGTCCCCGAGACGCTCGAGGGACGCCCAGGCGTCTCCCAGTCTCGAGGGCCTTCCAGGCGATCTATCGGCTAATAGTGGCGCCAGGGCTTGTCGGAGCGCCGTCCCCGCGTCTAGGGGCGTCGATCATCAGGCAGCTAGGGCCTAGAGAGGGGGCGATCCGGGGTCCTTGATAAAGTTCTTGAAAATTTTCTTCAGAAGAATGAGATGATAAGACCCAGATTGGCTAAAAACTAAAAATTTTGGCCTTCTTGAAAAAATTGATCTTCTGGATGAAAAAGCTTGAAAAAGCAAGGCCTTATGCTTGCTGGTCTGAAAAATTTGATGAATAACCAGCAAACTTGAGTTCTTGAATCATGAAAAACTTTTCAAACTTGCTGCTCCAACTTTCTCCTTTGAATGCTACCTGCAAAAATGATGAATTTTGCATTGAAATGATGTATTAAATAGACTAAGGGTTTGAAATAAGCTTGCTTTCTTTTGCTTTCATCCTCAAAACCCTAAAAACCTCTGTTCATTGAACCTGGATGTCCATCTTTCATCTCACAAACTTGGAAATTTTACTAAGGCATGAGAAGTTGGGCGCCCTTCTTGGCTAGGGGTGCCCACTTCAAGCAGTGTTAGTCATATTTTTTGATATTTTCAACTTTTCACAACTTTAACCCCTTCCTTTGACCTCGATTTTCGGCTTGGAGACTAATCTGATGAGCGAGCTGAATGATTCATTGCGGAGCTTGACCCGTTCTGAGAAGATTGTTCTGGAGGCGTCTCTAGCTAAAAACTTCATTTCGACCTTCGAATTCATGGGAGCCTATTTCCTCGAGGGGCGCCCATTTTGTCCAGAGCCATTTTTTATGATTTTCAATTTCTTCATTAACTCCTCTTCCATAGATGATCTTGTCGAATCTGGTGATCCGAGCATCGAATTGACTGATGGTTATGCTCGTTGCGAAGCTAAGGAGATATTAAGAGGGGTCTCCTAGGAGAAACTTCATCAAACAATTGAGTTTGGGCCTTCAAAAGCTTGGGCACCCCTGTAAGAACCCCAACTGGTTCAATCACTGAACTCACTATAAGCTGCAACTGTGCTTGATTGTTTGTAATTTGTTTTTTTTGTTTTTTTTGTATTTTCTGATTTTTTGTGCTTTGAGGGTTTTGACATAAAAAGCAAACTACTTCTAATACACTGATTATAAGGAAGAGATATTGCAATGATAGACAACTACATTGAATGCAAACAAATACTCATTCTTACAATGGAAAACTATAACTTTTATTTGAATGCTTATACAAAAACAACTGTAACTAATAGGAAACCTGATATAAATGCCCAAACTGCTGATCCGAGTACTGTAGCGCACTGTTCACGGGTACTGTAGCGCACTGTTGACAGGTACTGTTCACGGGTACTGTTCATGCACCATTCACAGGTACTGTAGCAACAAATAAACCTTTGAAAATAATCCCTTGCAATCTGAAAATAATTAGCAATGAAACCCCTATAAATTTCTGAATCTTCCTCACAACTGCTGAAGCACAAATCAACGTCTCTATATGAAACTCTCTGGATACCAAATTCGCTAGATATTTCACCAGTTCAAATGGAGACTCACAGAAGAAACTACGTTCTTCAATGGCAATGGCTGAAACCCTTCTCAAAGCATAAAAACCTATTTTCAAAATGATAGCAATAACAATGGATACCTCATTCTTCTTTTCTCAAGCAAATATATGCCTCCAAAAACCCTAATCGAAATTCCTTTTCCAGGCTGCGATTTTTTTAATGAAATAACATTAAATAAAATCATTAACATTTAATTGAATTAAACTTAGGGAAAGCTTTTAATAATTCTCCTCCAAAATAAAATACTCAATTGGCCCCATTCAATGTGTTATAAACCCATCACTTAAGTGATTTAAATATAAAGTCAATTTAACTTTATATTTAATCATTAATCACTGAACATGCTGGAATTCACTGAAATAATCATAACTCTCTCAATATTGAGAATCTAGCCAAACTATCTGAAACTGGAGTCCAAGAAATTATTTCCCAAGTGCCTGAAAAGACATGCTAAAAATAGCAAGAATCACTCAAATGAAGCCTAAGTCAAACTCTCTAAGCTCAAACCAACCACTGAACTCCGAGAAAGCCAAAAACACTAAACAACCCAAACCTCCTATGTCCAAACTGACCCCCCTATCCATCTGTAATAGCCTACGAAGGTCCAATAATAGGCTAAACCACAGCTAGACTAAAGTATCTAGCTAAAAGGGGACATCACAGTCCGCCCCTCCTGAAATTGCTTGTCCTCAAGCAATCTCAACTCTGGATGCTGTAAAATCTCCTCACTCTCCCAAGTAGCATCCTCAACCGGCATGTCCCTCCATTTGACCAAATACTCTCTAATAGTGCGCCTCCTCAAATTCCTTTCCCTGAACTCAATGATAGCCTCAAGTACTAACACCAACTTTCCCTCATCATCCAAGGGAGGAAGCACGGTGGAAGGAACAATCTGATGTCCTAACGCCTTCTTGAGACGTGATACATGAAAAACATTATGCACTCTGCTATCTATCGGCAAATCTAACTCATAAGCCACCTCTCCAACTCTCTTGATCACCCTGAAAGGCCCATAATAACGTGGCTTAAGTTTCTCGGCACCACTCTTTTTGAGAGTGGACTGGTGGTATGGCTGCAGCATCAAATATACCATATCACCTACCTCAAAGGTCCGCTCAGTCCTCTTCTGATCAGCATATTGTTTCTGCTGATTTTGTGCCTTAGTGATATTCTCCTTAAGAGCCTTTACAATGTCCTGGCTCTCCTGTAATAAGTCTCCAGCACTAGGCACTCTACTATCTGATAGCAACAAATCCATGAAACTGGGTGCCTCATATCCATATAATGCCATGAATGGTGACATCTGGATAGACATGTGATAAGTGGAATTATAACAATACTCACATAGATATATCCACTTAACCCAAGCCTTCTGCTGCCCTGCTATGTAATTCCTAAGGTATCCCTCCACCCATTTGTTCACTATCTCTGTCTAACCATCTGTCTGGGGGTGGTAGCTAGTACCCGGAGTGAGCTCTGTCCCGCACAATCTGAACAACTCCTGCCAGAAGTGACTCATAAACCTGTTGTCCCTGTCGTTGACAGTGCTCCGAGGTAAGCCATGCAACCTGAATACCTCTCTAAAGAATAAATCTACCACCTGCATAGCAGTGTATGTAGCAGTGGTCGGGAAGAAATGGGCAAACTTTGTAAGCCGATCAACAACAACATATATACAGTCTCTGCCTTGGGCTCTCGGCAGTCCTGTGATGAAGTCCATGGACAAACACTCCCACTTCTTGTCAGGAATCGGAAGTGGCTGAAGTAAACCAGCTGGATAAGAGTGCTCATGTTTATTCTATTGGCAAGTAGGACACTCTCTAACATACTGTAACACCTCAGCTTTGAGCCCTTTCCAAGAAAAATGCTCACGAATCTACTGGTGGGTTTTATAAAAACCTGGATGTCCTGCCATAAGTGAGTCATGATAAACTCTCAACACCATCCTCCTCACCTCTAACCCTGGCACCAAATAAATGCGCCCTTTGTAAATGATGAGCTCATTCACAAGGGTGAAATCACTATCCTGGACCGATCCATCTATGAATCCTGATGCCCATGTATCCTTTGCATACTCTGCAAGGATCAAATGCCTCCAGTCATCTAATATGTCTATCATCAAGCTCAGATGAGGTCTCCCTGACAAGGCGTCTACTACAACATTCAGTGTCCCTTTGAAATAGGTAATATCAAAATCATATGCCTGTAATTTACTTACCCATTTCTGCTGCCTGTCATTAAGATCTCGCTGCCCCAGGAAATGCTTCAGGCTGTTGTGGTCTTTTTTTATGCTAAATTTGCTGCCCACTAAGTACTGCCTGAATTTGGCCAAAGCATGCATTATGGCCAACATTTCCATATCGTAAATGCTGAAGCTCCTCTCAGGTCCCTTGAGCTTCCTACTCTCATATACAATTGGGTGCTTGTCCTGCATAAGCACCGCTCCAACGCCCTCACCAAACGCATCACAATGTAGCTCAAATGGTTTGCTAAAATTTGGTAATGCTAGCACTGGACAAGAAGTCATCAACTCCTTGAATTTGTCAAAACACTCCTATGCCTCAAGAGTCCATAAGAAAGCCCCTTTCCTCATCAAATCCGTCAAGGGTGCTGCATGCCTGGAATAACCACTAACAAACCTCCTGTAGAACCCACACAAGCCCAAAAATCCCCTCAACTATGTAAGGTTCATTGGAGTAGGCCACTCAACAATAGCACGAATCTTTTCAGGATCCATGCGTACCCCCTGTGCACTGATAATGTGACCCAGATATAATAATTCAGATAATCCCAAATCACATTTGGACTCCTTTGCATACAAGGACTCCCTGCTCAGAATGCTCAACACTGTATCCAAGTGTCGCAAGTGCTCATCCCATGTTCTACTATACACAAGAATGTCATCAAAGAAGACCAATACAAATTTCCTCAACTGAGGCTGAAAGACCCTGTTCATCGTGGACTAAAAGGTAGCTGGAGCATTAGTTAGCCCAAATGGCATAACTTCAAACTCGAAATGGCCACAATGACACCTGAATGATGTCTTCTCTATATCCTGCTCTCTAACTCTGATCTGATGATAGCCTGATCTCAAATCAATTTTGGAGAAGAAACATGCTCCATGTAGTTCATCCAACAACTCATCAATCTGTGGGATGGGGTACCTATTTTTAATTGTCTTTCTGTTCAGGACCCTATAGTCAATGCACATCCTAAGAGTACCATCCTTCTTCTTCACTAAAACCACAGAAGAAGCAAAAGGAGATTTACTCGGTCTAATATGCCCCATAGCAAGTAGCTCCTTGATGGTTTTCTCAATCTCATCCTTCAATCTCTTCAGATGCTTGTACGGTGTAATCATGATGGGTTTAGCACCCTCCTCTAACTCAATGATGTGCTCAATACCTCTATCTGGAGGTCTACCTGGTGGAATATCACTGAAAACCTTGTAATGCTTAATTCTCAGCTCTTGTATGTCTGGATGGTATTTTGATTCTTGCTGCCCCTGTGATGGCATCAGCGTGCAACGAGCTGCCCACTCAACCTGATCATGACACAACAAACTCTCCATGCGCCTACAAGACATCATCCTGAACTCACTGTCTCGAATGGCCTTAAGTATGTGAGTTTTACCATCAATCTGAAATTTCATCACCATTTCTCTCAAATTGAGAGTGAACTCTCCACTATCATACAACCAAGTCATGCCCAGTACTAAATCTATGTCACCCATGTTAACCACATAAAATTCAGCCTTGAATTCAAAGTTATTTATTTTCAATGGTAAACCTGTGATCTTTCTATCACATTTGAGGATGTAGCCATCAGCTACCCTCACTCTCAAGCCCTCAAACTGCTCAATTTGGATCCCACGTCTCTCAACCAACCTAGAATCAATGAAATTATGCGTGGCCCCTGTATCTAACAATGTAATAACTCGCTATCCAGCCAACACTCCTCTCATTCTAAATGATCCCTCCTGCTGCACACTACCTTCAACCTTCTCTTCATCGGTAGACATTTGCTTGAGCTTTTCATCATCTAAACTTTCCTTTTGTTCACTGGATTCCTCATTTTCAGTTTGCTGGTCCGAATTTTCAGAATCAGAATCCTCATAGTAAGCCCACATAACCCTCTTTGCTTTCCCCTTTGGTCTCAAAGGACAGTCATGGTTCATGTTATAGGGTCCTTTGCAATAAAAACAGAGTTTTTTCTTCCTTAAATCATTCAATGTCTCTCTATCCAAGGGAGCGAATGATTTATCTTTATTTTCAGCCTTTGTTTCATTCCTCTCAGGTTTCTTGAAGAATGGTTTGTTATCTTTGCTAGATGATGCACCCTTTGACTGAAATTTATTTATTGGGGCTGCTTGTTCCGTACTTCTAGCCTTCTTAATTGCTTCTTGCAAATTGAATGGATCAAAGGCTTTTACCCAACCCTTCAGCGGTTCGGATAATCCTTCAATGAACAAAACAACCAATCTCCTATCTGAGATATCTGGCACCATAACGGATAGCCTCTGAAAGTCACTAATGAAATACTCCAATCCACCTGACTATCTCAACTGTGCCAACTCCCTGAAGTAGACTTCTGGATCCTTCTTATCAAACCTCTCTACCATCCTATCCACGAAGTCCTGATATGAAGTCACCTAGTTATGCTAAAGGGTAACCATCCCATGCTGCCACCAATCATGTGCAGCTCCCTCTAAATGTAGCGTGGCATATTTTATTGCCTCCACTTCTATCATAGGTCTCAGTGCTAAGAAGGTATCAAGCTTGTGAATCCAAGCCTGCGCTGTCATTTTGCTACTACCATCAAATGTAGTCAAGGAAAGCTTTCCTGTAGCACGCTTTAATTCATTATTCTGGCCACGAGGTCTCCTATCCTATCTTGCTGCCCTGTAATGCTCTCTCCTCTGATTAACAAACCTCTCAAATGTCATCCTCTCGCGCACCTGTGGAGCTAATAATTCCCATTTGCCATTCGCAGCCATGAGATTATCTGCGAACATCTCCTCTCTTGCTTCTTCTGTAGGTGCTACCTCAGGCTCATCTCTAATGAAGGTAGGACGAGTAGGCCTGTCTGTTGTCCTGGAATGAGTCCTATAAGCTCTAGGTGATCCCACTACACTCCTATTATCCCCTTGCTTCTGATTCTGTCTGTCCTGTGGGTTCATGCGCTCAACCATGGTGGTGAGTGCCTACAAGGCCTAAACCATCTGTTGCTGTCCTGTAACCATTGCTCAGAAAAATTCACTTGTTTCCTAATCCTCATTCCTGTTGCCTCTGGGTGGGCTACCTTCTTGCCTGTCACCCATGATGTTCGGCTGCCTGTCTACAACCAGTTCCCTGTCAACAAATGCTTGCCTGCGAGTGTAATATCTGTGAGAGCCAGCCTCAGGTGGCTGCATGTGATTGCTAAACCCTCAGGATGGCAAGATTTAGCTCTAATACCAATGTAAGAACCCCAACTGGTTCAATCACTGAACTCATTATCAACTGCAACTGTGCTTTAATTGTTTGTAATTTGTTTTTTATGTTTTTTTTGTATTTTCTGATTTTTTGTGCTTTGAGGGTTTTGACATAAAAACAAACTACTTCTAATACACTGATTATAAGGAAGAGATATCGCAATGATAGACAACTATATTGAATGCAAACAAATACTCATTCTTACAATGGAAAACTATAACTTTTATTTGAATGCTTATACAAAAACAACTATAACTAATAGGAAACCTGATATAAATGCCCAAACTGCTGATCCGAGTACTGTAGCGCACTGTTCACGAGTACTGTAGCGCACTGTTCATGGGTACTGTTTACAGGTACTGTTCATGCACTATTCACGGGTACTGTAGCAACAAATAAACCTTTGAAAATAATCCCTTGCAATCTGAAAATAATCAGCAATGAAACCCCTATAAATTTCTGAATGTTCCTCACAACTGCTGAAGCACAAATCAGAGTCTCTGTATGAAACTCTCTGGATACCAAATTCGCTGGATATTTCACCAGTTCAAATGGAGACTCACAGAAGAAACTACGTTCTTCAATGGCAATGGCTGAAACCCTTCTCAGAGCATAAAAACCTGTTTTCAAAATGATAGCAATAACAATGGATACCTCATTCTTCTTTTCTCAAGCAAATATATGCCTCCAAAAACCCTAATTGAAATTCCTTTTCAAGGCTGCTATTTTTTTAATGAAATAACATTAAATAAAATCATTAACATTTAATTGAATTAAATTTAGGGAAAGCTTTTAATAATTCTCCTCCAAAATAAAATACTCAATTGGCCCCATTCAATGTGTTATAAACCCATCACTTAAGTGATTTAAATATAAAGTCAATTTAACTTTATATTTAATCATTAATCATTAAACATGCTGGAATTCACTGAAATAATCATAACTCTCTCAATATTGAGAATCTAGCCAAACCATCTGAAACTGAAGTCCAAGAAATTATTTCCCAAGTGCCTGAAAAGACATGCTAAAAATAGCAAGAATCACTCAAATGAAGCCTAAATCAAACTCTCTAAGCTCAAACCAACCACTGAACTCTGAGAAAGCCAAAAACACTGAACAACCCAAACCTCCTGTGTCCAAACTGACCCCCCTATCCATCTGTAATAGCCTACGAGGGTCCAATAATAGGCTAACCCACAGCTAGACTAAAGTATCTAGCTAGAAGAGGACATCACAACCCCTGGCAAGCTGGGGCGCCCAAACTCACCAAAGTTAGAATATTTTTCTACTTATGTTTGCTTTTGAATCTCAATTCTTAGCTCTCATCAAACCCTTTGTTCAGCCTCTCATATCTGGCGACTGCAAACTTCGATTGACGTGCTGAATATCTCGTTGGAGAGCCTGATCAACTCTGAAGAAATCATGTTAGAGCTACACCTGCAAATTCACCTGTTTAGGCCCTTGAAAACTTGGGCGCCTCTTCTCTCCTGGGGTGCCTAAATTCTCCAGACTTAGCTATTTTCTTATGATTTTCATCTTCTAGTTGAAACCTCCATTCTGTATGTTCACTTTGATCTGAATCTGTCGGAGATCTGACAGTCGGATGCTCTAACGAAGACAGGCATTGCGGAGCTGGCTGAATACTAAAGAGATTGAGCATATTCACAAACCCTAACTGTTGAGTTAGGTGCTCCAAAGGATCATCGAGTAAAAGGAACGAAGGAGAATATTACAAGAAGCATTTGAGAAAAATACAACTATACGATTCCCAAGTCAGAGCCAAGAACGCAGTCAAGTTGAAAATTCAAGACAACCCTCTCCTAATGAGGGAAGTTGGGAGATAAAGTCACATTCCTTTACAAAATTGTACGAGAGTAGCCTTCGAGGCATTGAAAGGTTATCAATCGAAAGAGAAGAAGTCGAGCCAAGATTGTAGAAAAGAAATTATGAAAGCAAAACAAGTGTGTGGAAGGCTGAAGCCAAGGGAAGAGATGAAGATTCCTATGAGTGCGAGAAAAGCATCGGAACATCCAAATTAAAATCCCTAGCAAGCAAATTTTAGGCACTAGGTTTGCATCAAAATAAAATCATGGTAAGCCCTAGTGGAGAAAAGAAAAAGTTGCCCAAGTTTACAAGCAACGGATTGAAAGATCCTATACGACATTGTAAGACTTGTGAAATTATTTGGACGGCAAATGAGCAAGATGATAAAGCAATTTGGCTACGATCTTTTCCAGCCACCTTGCAAGGTGTAGAGATTGACTGATATACAAAAATTGACCAAGCCTCTCGAAGCACATGGGAGAGATTAAAGAAGGCCTTTGAAGATTCGAAGAAGAGTTTAAATTGCTTTGTGATGATAATGAAATAGTAGCAAAATTTACAATACAAAACAAGGTAAGCACGGTACAAGCTTATAATGTAGACTTAAAGAATTGTTTGTAAAATTAGAAACAGAACCGACGGTCTCAAGAAAAGATGGTTCATCGAAGGTCTACTTCTGTCATTAAGAAAAAAAATGAAGGTAGCACCACCCTCTTCTTATTCAGAAGCCTACAATCGAGCAATGGACATAGAAAGTGAAGATAAAATTTCCTCATGCAATAAAAGAAAAACAGAGGAAGATGGAAGTTTGGATGACAATAGCGATGATGAATCGAGAACGGCACAAGCACTCCGAAGGGACATGCTCTGAATGATGAAAGAATTGAAGGTGAAAAAAGAAACTAACGAACTATGGTGTACTGAGTAAAAAACTAAGGGGCACACAAAAGGTAATTGTCTTAAAAAGATGCTTTGTGAGATTTGCTAGGTTATGGGTCAATCAATAAAGAAGTGCCTATACAATTCGAATACCAAGAGCACACAAGTACTCTTTACGCAGGGAGAGGAATCCATTCCAACAAAGCCACGAAATGCATCTCTAAGCAAATATCAAAATCAAAGAGAATGAAGCCAAATATGTAATGTCCCCTTCTCGAGCATGATCTTCTCAGATGACCGTTGGCCTATTCCGGAGACCCGTAGGCTAGTCGGAAGGTAAAATTAGGGTTTCCTATTTTTGAGGATGTCCTTGCTCGGAGTTGGTGGTTCCAATGGCGGATTCTTTCTGGGTTTTTAGAGAGCTTCGCAGTGGTATGTTAGTCTCGGCTTTCTGAGCATTTCCAGGAATTTACTATTTTTAGTAAATTCTATTTTTGGCAGTAAACAGGTTGGTCTCAGGCAGTTGACTTTCCCCTCCAGTTGACTCAAGTGGCGTATTCAGTTTCGGGCTTCAGAATGCAGTTTGGGAGAGATGAGCTTATTTCACTTAAAAATAACATTATAATTTTAATGTTATTTTATCACCTTGGCCTAGTCAAATAACTTAATGTTATTTTAAAAGGTGGACTTGAAGGGTGGCGCCATCATTGAGGTTATATTAAAATTATATTGAATTTATCAAAGTCAAAACTAAACCTTAAGGAGGACGCATTTATTTAAGTGAGAAATTTAATGAAGTCAAAATTAAAGATGCTTGGAAAAGGACGCCATTTCTTGGAATTAGGGTTTTGACTTTGGAAAAGAAGTTAGGGTTTCAAGGAAGGTCAACAGAAGCTTATAAAAGACAGCCTTGGGTTCTCAATTCATCATCTTTGGTTTACTATACTGTTATGCTGCCGGATTGGCTCTGGAACTGCTTCGAGGAATGAAGGCCTCCTAGCTTGGGCATTGCTTCTCGCTTGAAAGACAGCGACTAGTGGTGATTTAAGATAGATTTGTGAGTTTGCATTTAGTTTTGAGCATTGTTTTCAGCTTGTGCATTATTAGATCTGTTTTGCTTATTAGTGGGTTTCAGCATTTTGCATCATTTAATACAGCAGATTTATGTTTTTGCTCACAACTTGAAAAATACAAAAATATTCCTTCTGGGTATCGTCTCATTCTCTTTGTCTGTGAAGGGCGAACATATTCTCTAAGTTTCAGATTTTTTGGTTGTGTATTGAATTTTTAAAGCAAGGTCGAACCTTTCAACTGGGCCGTACCATTGTGTACTGTCTTGAATTCCGTGCAAATTAAATTAGTGGTATTTGGGTCTGTTTTAGTGTTTGGTTTTGGTCGCCTTTATCATTAGAGTGCATTGCATTTTATTTCACATCAATCGGGTCATATCTGAGGAAGTTATGAACAATTCTCTAAGTTTGTAAGCTGCTGGTTATGTAACAAAAAGTACAGATCTGATATGACAGTTTGAGGAATCTGCATCTTCCTTATTTGGTTGGTGTTAAGGTTTCTTTATAACCTTTGCAGAAGGATTCTTATTGTATGCACCATTGAAAGAGCATCTTATATTCTGATTTGCAGGCAACAATATCTTGTAAGCTGGCAGTAGTACTGACCAGTCGTTCTTTGAATATTGCTTTATTGTTGTTGTAATACTCATTCTTCTTCAGTAATTGTTGTAATAGATAGATCTCCGCCCTATGGTAGCTACTTCCCATTCTGGGTGAGCAAGCACATTCTGGGTGTTGAGTATTTCCAGTTTCAGCATTTCCTTTCAAGCATTGAATTCTGTAATCACTCTGTCATATGGTCGCCCCTCACTCCACATTGGATTGGGTAGCACATACTTGACATTGAGTTCCTTTTCAGCATTTAGAGTAGAAGATCCTCTGACCATATGCTCGCCATCATCGGGCCATTCTCCTTGGTTAGAGTTGTTTTGCATAAGCAGCTTGATCTCGTGATCCTCGACCAATGCTCACACCTGCCCACATCGTGATCCCGGTACATACCGGTTAGAGTTGTTTCAAGACGCTTTTGTTTATCTTCTAACCTTAACAGTGCACTGATTGTAATTTGAAATTGTAAAACAAAAAAATTGGCTCGAATATTTCAAAATACAATATGTAATGTGTTGGACCAATTTTTTTTATTTTTTTTTTATAACAGTTACAATGCAACACGCACCCATTAAGGTTAGCTCCAAAACCACAACGATGTGGAAAGTAACTCTAACCAAGAATGCGCCCTAAGACCCGATGAGGGAGGAGGGGCGAGCATATGGTCAAAGGATCCCTATGAGATAGCTGAACTGAAAATAACTCTAACCAAGAATGCGCCCTAAGACTAGATGTGGGAGGAGGGGTGAGCATATGGTCAAAGTATCCATGAACTAGGTGGCGGCTGAGCCGATCAGCAACATGATGTTATAATGCATTACAGAAAGTAACTAGACGGCTTGCCAGCCTCTTCCACTTTTCAGTGGGCAATACAAGAAAGTAAATGCAAAAATGAAAGACTGAAGCAAGGCCAGTCTCTTCCACAATCATGGGAAATACGAAGTGCTTAGCCAGAAAATAAGAATGCTGACAGTACTACTGTTCAGCTTACAATGAGGTAGAATGTCTGCCAAGAACACAAGATTAGGAGTCTATCAATGCTGCGATAATGTATAATAACTCTCCAATGCTCAATAAGACTTCCTAGACTCAAACCCAGCTCAAAAGACAAACTCTTACAATCTGATATGACCGAACATTGACTGAAAATGCACAGACCAGCAACCTGAAACTTCACTAAAATGCACATAAAACACTCCAAACACACCCAAACGACTTGATAACTGCAAATGATCCTAGCAAGTATGGCGCCAAATTCCCAATGATAAAACCTCTCCAAACAGACTTATTTTATTTTGCACAAATCCCAATACAGCTGCCAGAAAGTACGGCCCTCAAGGAGGGGCGATTTCACTCCATAAAATTCATTTCTTGGTATTAAAATCTGCAATTTAACAAGAAGGGTCGCCCCTAGCAAGGAAATACATAGATGAAGTACCCAAAACAAGATTATTTTTATTTATGACTTATGAGCAAAAAACAACATTCAGCTACACTAAACCAGCAACTCCAAAACTGACAGAAAATGCAAGAACTCAACTACAAAGTGCACAACTACTCTCAAAGACCAAGAACAACCAAAATCTCAACTAATTGCTATCTTTCAAGCAAGAAGTCAAGCCAAGGCTAGGAGGTATGCTTTCTTTGAAGCTATTCACTCACCATTTCGGCAGCATAACATTAGTGTAGACAAGAGATAATCCCAATGAAGAACCAACCTCTCCTTATATAGATTTTGAGAAGAACTTCTAGAAGCCTCTAGAAAGTGCACTCAATCTCAAGGAGTCAAACAAATTCAAATTTCAAGTTGACTCTATTCCCTCTTCAAGTTGGCGTCCCATTTCATCAAGTGTAATATTTGATTAAATAAAACAATGCTTTTCTCAAAGTTGGTGTCCACTTTACAAGTCATATTTTCAACCTTTGGAAATATTAAACCCACCTCCTAATGAGGCGTCCACCCATGAAGACCCCTTTTTTTAAAAACAACTTTATGTTATATCACTAGGCCAAGGGTCATAAAGTGAAAATATAACATTATTAATTAAAATACCTTATCTCTCGAAAAATTGAGCCAAAAAGCCAAACTCAACATAACCAACTAAGCTGACTAAAGAGAAAAGCCAACTATGTTGAAGCCAACAGGCCACTGCCAAAATTAGAATTTACTAAAAATAGTAAATTCAGAAAGTTGCTCAGAACACCATGCATGCCATACCACTGCGAAGCTTTCTGAAAACCCAAAAAGAATCCGCAAACCAAACTCCAAACTCCAGGCAACAACCCCCTAGAAAATAGGAAATCCTAATTTTTGCTTTTGAGTAGCCTACAGGACTCTGAAATTGGCTAACGATCAACCGCACTGATCACTGCTAAGAAGGGGACATTACACAATATGATCCCACAGGATGCCCTATCATACGATGCCAACAATGTAGAGAACGGGGACACTTTGCGAGAGACTACCAGAACAAGCAAGACAAAGTGCAATTATTGTGCAAATGGTGTGGACCTGGAAACCACAAAGACACCAGATGTCCAAAGCAAAAGGCTAGTGTCAACATGATTGATGTAAGGGATAGTGAAGTATTGGCCATTACTCGTGCCCAAGCAAAGAAGGTTGTGTACGTGAACCCACGTATAGAAAAAGAAAGGCTTCGTGAAGCAAGGGCCGAAGCAGAGAATGCTATGGATAATGAACGAAGCCACTCATGCAAATGCAAGTACAGTAACAAATCAATTACAATCCGAGAAAAATATTGCATGACAAGTACTTCAAGCTACTGTACTAGTTAAAGTAGAGGATTTATTACAAAATATTCTTGAACTTCAAAATGCTATTGTATTGGGGGAGAATGAGACAATGCATGCTACAACCCAATTAGAATCTTGTGAGAATGAAGATCTGTGATGTCCCCATCCTAGTCAGCGCAGCTGGTCATGTGGTTAGCCTATTATTTCGATCCTCGTAGGCTAACAGTTGTGTGCAGAGGATCATCTGAGGCAGTTACTCAGTGTTCTGTAGCTTCAGTGTTGCAGTTGTTTCAGGTTGGGCCTTCGCAGAATCATTCAGAGTGGTTTTTCAGAGACTTTCTATTTTTAGAAAGTCGGACTAGCGGAAGCTGCTATTTTGGGCAGGGCACCTGGTTTAGCTGTTTAGCTCGGAGTCGACCCAGTTCATCAGTTTGACAGTCAGACGGAGAAATTATGGAGTATTTAATGGTTTAATGAATAATTAATACTTTTGACTTTATATTAAAGTCACTTTATTAATTATTTAAATATTTAATTAAAAGGGCGTATTATAAAGTATTTATTATACTTTATAATAAAGTGAGTTATTTGATATAATGAATATTTATTATTCATTAATGAGGCGCCAATTAATTATTATTATTTCTCCTAAGTCTTAAGAGCGAATTTAATCATTTAAATTAAATGATTATTAAAAGAGTCATTGGGTCGAATTTTTCAAGGAAGCTATATATTCACAGGAAAGAGACAAATCGAACTCTTATGATTTGATTATTCAATTTGTCTTCTATTTTGCTCTGAGCATTGGAGTTTGCAAAACCTAGGGTTTCAGCAGACGATTCGATTTTGGAGAACGATACCTCTTCAGAATCTGGCATACTGAGACTGTGCAATACCAGTTGAAGATTGTCTACTTGGTAGCTTCATTCAGAAGTTGCAGTTGATCATATTGAATCGATTTCGGGAAGGAGATCCAGAGTTATTTCACCAGTTAATAGGGGCGACCTATCAGAGATTACTTTCACAGAGATCTGGCATCTTTTATTTGGGCCGTACTATATTCTTTGTTGCTGCTGCTGTACAGGCCGTACAAATCTATACCTTCAAGGTCGTACCTCTCTTTCAGGAAGAAATGCCTTCACCCTTCAGTCTCTGGTAGAGGGTTTTAGTGCGCCTTGGATATCTGGAGTCTTTGCAACGCTTTCAAAGTCCAGAGTGTCATTTATTCATTCAGCCGTACCATTCTGTTTGTTTTTTGGCGCCTGCAAGAAGAAATCAGGTTCCTTCGTAATAAATTAGTATTTCATTCATATGTTAATTTTTGTTATTGTAAATGCTCTGGAAATGCAATAAAATGATGTGCCTATGACTTCTGAGCAAGATCTACGCCTATTTCATGTTCTATGATTTATTTTGAATTTTTAAGCAATATTAGAGTAAATCGCAACTCCTTGTATTTTCTCAAAAACCTATCAAAACACAAAAAAACAGAAAACTTGCAAAAAATCAATATTCACAGTTGGGGTTTCGGGGTTGAGAATCACATGGATTCTTATAGTGGTATCAGAGCACAGATTTCCTGCCATCCTGTGCTTTTTTAGTTGCCTTTTCAGAATACAGTGTGCTTTTTGGTTGCTTTTTCATGAGCAGAGATATTATTCACTATACTAAAGGTGTAGGGATAGGCAGAGTCGAGGATTGGACAGGTCCACCAATTCCTGAAGGTGAGACAGTGTCAGGTGTATTGGGCATTCACCGATCTAGCTCCAACAACAGTGAAAACAGTGTTGCAACCCTAATGGCAGATCGTGAGATTCCTGCAGAGACACGTAGGGATCCAGGGAAGGCACATGCAGAGGGCGACATTACCGATGAGGAGTTCAGACGCAGGCATGATAACATGATGGATATGATGTCCCAGTTGATGGGCACTATTAGGCAGTATACTCCATCACAGCCACATTATATACAGATTGGACAGACGAGCGGGATTGCAGCAGTGGATCATCCTTTGGCATCAGTACCACGATAGCCGTCACCGAT
Source organism: Sequoia sempervirens (assembly GCA_007258455.2). Taxonomy (NCBI): domain Eukaryota; kingdom Viridiplantae; phylum Streptophyta; class Pinopsida; order Cupressales; family Cupressaceae; genus Sequoia; species Sequoia sempervirens. The sequence goes on along the minus strand of VDFB02299124.1, from coordinate 1,304 downwards.
CTATCAGGAGCGTAGGCCTGGACAGCCTACATTCTTACCTAGAGAGACTCCACCTCCGACTCCGAGGGCAGAGCAGCAGGGGCAGCATCAGGAGTTTCAGCCACATAATGGCATGTCAGTAGCAGATGTGACGAGGTTTCATGGTGAGTACCTATCATTGGCACCTGAGATCAGGCAGGCATTATCGTTTCATGAGTTTATGGATGTTCATAAACCTAGAGGAGGAGGCAGATTTGACCGTAGACCCCCTCAGCATCAGCAGCCACAGCCACAGGTGAACAGGGACTTGCAGTACGCAGTTAGTAAGATCACCTTGCCATATTTTGATGGGTTTGATAAGACATCAACGAGGTCTTGGGTCCAGAAATTGGACAACTATTTATCACTAAGGCCTATGCAGGAGGACGAGGCCATTAAGTTTGCTACCTTGCATCTTGATGGAATAGTGCATGATTGGTGGCATCACAGCATGTATACACTTGGCCATCATGCAGTCAATACTTACCAAGAGTTCACCAGCAGGTTCATAGAGCGCTTTGATAAGAAGGATCCGGAACTTTACTTCAAAGAGCTAGCTCAGCTCAGGCAGACAGGTAGTTTGGATTCTTATATTGGTTAGTTTCAGAGAGTGGCAGTCATGGTGACTGGTATTTCAGAACGGAGACTCATTATACTCTTCGTTGAGGGTTTGACAGAACCTATGAGAGGTTGGGTAAAGGCTTTTGACCCTCCTACCCTTCAGGAGGCCATGAGGAAGGCGCGAAACATGGAGCTTGCAGCACCTCGCAGCAAGTTCAATTCAGGTTCGACACCCTACACGAGGCCTAATAGGTCTTTTGATAGGAATAGGCCCTTTGACAGGAGGAGGGATCAACCAGATCCTAAGAGACAGAATGCACCACCCTTTGAAAGAGAAACACTGAATGACTTGCGAAAGAAAAAGTTGTGTTTCTGGTGTAAGGCACCCTACGATGAAAAACATGTATGCCCACTTCGTCCTAAGGTCAAAAATAATCAGATGGAATGGTTTTATGAGGGCGAGGAGCAATCTGATCTGTCAGACCAGCAAGCTGATTCTGAGCATTCAGATGATGACAGGTCTGAAAATGAGGGTGAACACGAAGGTGGAAGGAAGCTTCAGGAAGCCCATTTGACTAGCCTTCAGAGAGATGGGTCGTTTAGACTTCGCGGGCTCCTAGCGGGTCAGAAGGTGATCACTTTACTGGAAACGGGTGCTACACATAATTTCATTGATGCACGATTGGTGGAGAGACGTGGCATTCAGACAGAGGCGTTTGAGGGTA
>VDFB02299123.1:0-14098 GCA_007258455.2 Sequoia sempervirens | reverse complement strand
CTTCATGCAATTGGAGAGTTTACACTCAACCTAGAGAAATGGAGATGAAATTCAAGGTTGACGGGACTACTCATGTGCTTAAGGCCACTAAGGACAGCAACTTGAAGGTAATTACTCTCAGGAAAATGGAGACTTATTAAACATGACATGGTGGAGTGGTCAACAGAGTGTAAGCTGATGCCTTTTTAGGAGGAGCAACAAAAAACAGCCTATCATCTAGATGTTTAGGAGCTAAAAGTTAAGCATACAAAGGTGTTCAGTGACATACCACATGGTAGACCTCCAGATAGAGGCATAGAGCACATCATAGAGTTGGAGGAGGGCACTAAGCCCATTATGATTACACCTTACTGGCACCCAAAGTGTTTGAAGGATGAGATTGAGAAAACTATCAAGGAACTGCTTGCTATGGGACATATAAGGCCGAGTAAGTCTCCTTTTGCTTCATCAGTGGTTTTGGTGAAGAAGAAAGATGGTACACTCAAGATGTGCATTGATTATTGAATGTTGAACAAGAGGAAAATGAAGAATAGGTATCCCATTCCTCGCATCAACGAGTTGATAGATGAGCTTCATGGAGCTTGTTACTTCTCGAAGATAGACTTGAGAACAGGATACCACCAAATCAGAGTCAGAGAGCAAGATGTTGCGAAGACTGCATTTAGATGTCATTGTGGACACTGAGTTTTTGGTTATGCCCTTTGGCTTAACCAACGCCCCAGCTACTTTTCAATCCACTATGAACAAGGTCTTCCAGTCTCAATTGAGGAGATTTGTTCTGGTATTCTTTGACGACATTTTGGTATATAGCAGGTCTTGGGAAGAGCATTTGGTTCACCTAGATACTGTTTTGGGTATACTTGACAGGGAGTCCTTGTATGCCAAGGAGTCCAAGTGTGCGTTGGGCATGGAAAAACTTCTATATTTGAGTCACATAATCAGCGTAGAAGGAGTTTGCATGGATCTTGATAAGGTTTGTGCCATTATTGATTGGCCCACTCCTGAGACTTCGACTCAGCTCAGAGGATTTGTGGGGTTATGCGACTTCTACCGTCGGTTTGTTAGTGGGTTCTCGTGGCATGCTGTACCACTTATAAATTTGACTAAGGGAGCATTTGTTTGGACACCTCAGGCACATAAGTGTTTCGAGAAGTTAAAACAGTTGATGACTACCTATCTAGTTCTAGCTTTGTCGGATTTCACCAAGCCTTTTGAGCTTCATTGTGATGCTTGTGGAGATGGTATTGGTGCAGTGATTATGCAGGACCGTCACCTGATAGCTTTCGAGAGCAGGAAGCTAAGGGGTCTTAAGAGGGGCTACAATATATATGACAAGGAAATGTTGGCCATCGTGCATGTGATGACCAAGTTTAGGCAGTACCTAGTTGGCTGTAATTTTTGTGTCAAAACTGATCATAACAGCTTGAGGCATTTCCTTGGACAGCGGGATCTAAATGAATGTCAACAAAAATGGGTTAGCAAGTTACAGTCTTATGATTTTGACATCTCCTATGTCAAAGGGACTTAAAACGTTGTTGTTGACGCCTTATGTCGCCGTCCCCATTTGAGCTCCATGGCAGAGATTTCCAAAGATTGGAGACACTTGGTTATAGCAGAGTATGCCAAGAATTTGTGGGCTTCTGGCATTATTGATGGGACAGTACAGGACAACAGGTACTCTCTTGTGAATGACCTCATCATTTACAAAGAGAGAATATTCTTAGTTCCAGGTTCTGATGTGAGGAACAAGGTGTTGAGGACTTTACACGATTCACCCATGCCTGGTCATCCCGAATACTTGAAGACCTATTGGCAGGTAGGAGAGAGATTCACTTGGAAGGGGCTCAAATCTGATGTTCTTCATTATGTCAGGGAGTGCTCTGTTTGTCAGCAGAACAATCAAGAGTATACTTACCCTACTAGGTTGCTTCAGCCACTTCCTATTCCTGAGAGGAAGTGGGAATGCTTATCTATGGATTTTATTACGGGCTTGCCAAAAGCTCAAGGGAGAGACAACATATATGTGGTAGTAGATCGGTTGACAAAGTATGCACATTTCTTCCCGATTACGACTACCTATTCAGCTACGCAGGTAGCAGATCTTTTCTTTCGTGAGGTATTCAGATTGCATGGGTTGCCTCAAAGTATTGTCAGTGATAGAGAGTAGATTCATGGGTCACTGTTGGCAGGAGTTCTTTCGACTATGTGGGATAGAGCTTACTCTGAGCACTAGCTACCACCCACAGATTGATGGGTAGATAAAGATTGTCAACAAATGGGTGGAGGGATGCCTGCGAAACTACATTTTTGGGCAGCAGAAGGCTTGGGTGAAGTGGTTGCATCTGTGTGAGTACTATTATAATTCCACTCACTATATGACTATCCAAATGACACCTTTCAAAGCTTTGTATGGATATGATGCGCCTAGTTTCCTTGATTTATTGTTGAGCGATTACCGAGTGCCTAGTGTTGGGGATCTATTACAGGATAACTGGGATATCATGAGAGCCCTTCATGAGAATATTCAAAAGGCTCAAAATCAGCAGAAGTAGTATGCTAATCAGAGGAGGGTTGAGCGATCATTTGAGATCGGGGATATGGTGTATCTGATGCTACAGCCCTATAGGCAATCCACTCTCAGGAAAAGGGGCGCAGAGAAACTCAAGCCAAATCATGGGTCGTTCAGGATTATTATGCGAGTTGGCGAGGTGGCTTACAAGTTGGATTTATCGGTAGACAACAAGGTGCACAATGTGTTCCATGTGTCATGCCTCAAGAAGGTGTTGGGACAACATGTAGTTCCTTCTTCAAACTTACCACCCCTAGATGATAAGGGGAAGTTAGTGTTAGTACCTGAGGCCATTTTGGATTCCAGAGAGCGTCATCTTCGGAGATGGATTATCAGGGAATATTTGGTTACGTGGAGAGATCTATTGGCAGAGGATGCTACTTGGGAGAGCTAGAGCATTTTATAGCGTCCAACATTGAGTTTGCTTGAGGACAAGCAAATTTAGGGAGGGCGGACTGTAATGTCCCCACCCTAGTTAGTACCAGTTGCAGATGGGTTAGCCTATTACTTAGATCCTCGTAGGCTAGTATGCTTGGATAGAGGGTCTCATAGGCTAATATGGAGGTTGATGTCATTCCATTTGTTCAATATTGGGGTCAGTTCTAGGCCTTTGCAGATTAATGTTTGGCTTAGTTTGAGGGACTTACTATTTATAGTAAGTCAATTTGGTAGTAATGCTATTTTTAGTCAGGGCACCTGGACACGTGGGGGTTATGCAATGTTGACCCCAGCTTCAGACAACACGTCAAAATATTGAATATTGAGAGAGATATTAATATTTAAGTGGTTAAGTGATTTAATTAATTTAAGAGAATATTATAAAGTTATAACTTTATAAAAGTATTGAGCCACTTAAATGTTATAAAGAGTGATTATGTAATGTCCCCGGTTTGGAGGTAATTTGATTTAATTAATTTAGTTTTCCAAAATAATGATTTTTCAAGAGGATGACTAATTAGTTATTTTAATTAAATCAATAAGTGGTATTAAGTTAATTAATAATAAGGTTATCAAATAAATCAAAATTATAAGGTGACCTTATATTTAATTAATTTAATAAAGTGACTTAAATTTTAAAATATATTATAAAGTCACTTAATAAAAATAAAATAATATTCTAGAAGTTTCTGGAGGAATTGGAGAAAAAAAATAAATAGAAGGGTTGCCTAAGCTTCTAGATAGGCAGATTTGATGTTGTTGTTTGTCATTTCATCTTGTGGAGCCTAGAGTTTATGTAGATTGCTCTTTGTCAGAGGAAACAAAAACTTCCTATTGATAGCATAATTGAGGGAGTGAAATATCTCTTGAGGGGTTGCAAAGTTGAGAAAGTTGCTTCAGACTTTCTACTTATACTTCAAAGCAAAATTTCATGGCCTTTGGCCAAGTTTTGGGTGGTATCGATTTGAGGAAATCTATTACAGATTTGGAGACATTTTTGGAGCTTTGAGATTTCATCATTGGGACGATTTCTTTGTTGCACATTGCTGTTAGAATTTCCAGTCTTTTTCAAACTTCACCTACAGCCCTCTATGAGCCACAATTTTGTTTATTGAAGCGACAATATCCATCAATTTGATCTTGAGTTAGAGCGTTTGAATTCCAAGGAGCTGGAGACTATCGTTGGAGCTTTATGAGATCTTTAGAGGCTGCTCAATATTTAATTTTCTGAGGTCTGCAATACAGGGGGATTTGGACTTGAGAGCTCAAATAAATTCATAGAAATTCATACATACATCTTTGGCACATGGGTATTTGGGCAATCACCTTCTTGAAGCTTGGCAATGATGATTGATGATAGTAATTGAAGGTTGCAGCTGTGATATATTTATTTTGAAGGTCTGAAAGTTACAGCAGGGGCGGCTCAGTTTTGGGTCATTACTCTTCACATACAAGGTGTTCATTTATTGATGTATGCTAGCTACTTCATCTCCAACACAAGGCGACTCAACCAGGTTCTTTTAAATTGTCTTGTATTCCATTTTATGCATATATGATCATTTGTAAGAGGCTGCAATTGGTACTCAGAAATTATAAGTTGCATAAGTATGATGCCAAGAGTCTTGGCCAATTTGTAATCAGCTTTGCATTGAACAAATGTTGGCAATCAAGGAGTAATAAGTAGTTTCTCAAATTCATGTTACAATTGTGCAATCAAATATCATATTGTAATTAGCTTATGAGTATGCATGCCAAGTGTTTGACGAAATGTCTCTTGGCTGTAGATGCATTTTATTTACTTAGTTCTTCATTTGAATGCATTCTAAATTGGAAAGGAGCATTGTATTTCAATTAGAAGCTTGCATAGTAGTGGTAGAGGATAGTTTAAGCATTCAAAATCATTTGGCATTCAATCTTGCATCAAACAACAAACTGGAAACAACATATCAGCTACATTACACATTGCATACAAAGTGTTTGACAAAATTACAAGGCTGCAAATTGAAGCAAATTGAGGACAATTTGAGCAAGGCCCATTACAGATTAAATGGTAAAACAAAAAGGTACGCCCAAGTTGAGATTAATTATTTAAAAGGGGTATAAAGTATCTTAAATACATTTTAAATGTATTAAAAACTCTATTGAAGGAAAAATTGTGCCATTTTGAGGGAGATATAAGGAGCAAAGATCAATTCGACATCATGGATAATATTGAGCATTTGACATTGTTTTCTTTTGGCTTCTTTGAAGTTTGTGCCTGAGACAAGGGTTTCAGCATTTTGTCATTCTCCAATGTTTTGCAATCTTGAAGCTGTGAAAGACCAACTGAATCATTGCTATAGAGAGGGCTTCATTCAAGAGCCATCATTGAGCTCATTTGTGGAGATTTGTCCAAGGGTTAGAGCAGATCTGAAGAGCATTTCCAGAATTCATTACAACAACCATTAAAGAGCATACACAACATTAATTGCGCAATCCGTACCTTCGTATACAGGCCGTACCTTCTCATGCAGGTTGTACTGCTCCTTTAGAGGCCACGTGTTGCTGTCATAGGGGAGATGTGTGAGATAGGGGCAAAAACGCCTAGCAAGAATGGATCTCCTTTCACCTATCATGGACGCCGAGCAATTATAAAGCATTAGCATTAAAATAAAGGTGGAGAAATTAATATGTCAGGCAGATCGTTCACCTACAGCAGTACCCTTATTTGTTGTGCATGCATTTCCAAATTTTCAATAAAGATAATCAGTTGGTGTTTCCGGGTATGATTATGCATAATTGCTGTTTGTAAATATTTGTTATAAGCAAATAAATCATTTACAACTCTTATATTTGCATTCTAGTTTCAGTTTGAGTTTGCTTTGCAAGTATTTCTATTTCCTGTCAATTATTATCAAAACACAACAAGAAAACACAAAAACAGTGCATTCAACACCTACAGGCAGAGTTGGAACCAGCAAGGTTCTTCACAAGGAGAGAGGGATTGGGATGACAATTTTATATTTTCAACTTTTAGAGATGGTGTGGGGACAGCTAGTAAAATAACTTAAAAAACTATAATAAGTTGAAATTTTAATACAATGTGTTGAATTTTCAACATCAATCTTTCCCCTTTAGCATTTTAGGGGTTTGAACTTTGAAGTATTATTTTCCTTATGAATTTTTTTTTAATTTTTAATTTTTAAGTACCGAACGGAGCCTATCCAATCCTGAAGTCCCATAGTCCCTAGGTTGTCTAGGAATTTGGCGAGATCCATTAAAGGTATCTCTAAATTTATGAAGAGAGGAGCCAATTCAAAGTATTTAAGTCTTAATCTTTTATAAAATTTCAAACAAATTGAATAAACCAAGCAAACATAATAGAAAAAAAAGATTAGGATAGGAAGACTTGTTGGCTCGATGAAAACTTGTAACATGTGTAACTTGTAAATAATGTAAAGGGGTATATATCATGTGATCGTACAGGGGATAATGTTTTATTACAATTTTAACATTAGTGTGATCATAGTTGAAAAACTCGCCAATTGCAAAAACTCGCCAAGCCCGAAAAATACGGTACGGAAAAAACTCGGCAACTTAAAAAATTGCTTAAACTTCATTAAAAACACATTTTTTTTGCAAAATTCAAAGATAGGATGCATCGAATGAGTCAATAAAATGAGTACATAGAAGAAACAAGCTGAGTCTAGTGATATTTGATTGATTTGAAAGAAAATTAGATACAAAATCGCATCCCCATGTGGAATGCTTAATACGCTGATACTGATAGTTTAAAACAAAATGAAAATAGCAAATAGTTTTTGTAAAACTAAAAGTAAATACAACATTAATATATTTCAGCTTTTACAAATTCACATCTTCCTCTTCGCATGTCTAGTACTTCTCACTATGGGAGAGGGTGTAGTCGTAGGCATCTGCTATAGCTGCTCAACCTCCATCTTGGATGTAGAGGCTACTGTTGGTGGCTCTGACACTGGTAATGACTCCTCCTCAGGATCATCCTCAACGTCATCCAATGAGAATGCAAATCCACCCCCCTCCTCCATTACCTGTCGCTCAAAGTCATAGATCTCATCCTTGGAAACAATGAAGGTTGCTCATCTCGCCCTATCCAATCATTGTATGGATCTATCTCATCCAAATCAATTGGATCATCTGATATTTCCTTAACCTGTGTTTTGCGCAGCCGAAGATTATATTGTACATATACAAGGTCATTCAGGTGTTTTTGAGCTAGTTTGTTCCTTTTCTTTGTGTGGATGGCCTCAAATAAGCTCCAATTGGACGAACTACAAGACTGTGATAAGACACAGAGGGAAAATTGTTGGAGATGTGGGGTATTTCCACCCCAATTTGACCACCAAACATCTACAAAAAACAAATTAAGAGTTACAAGAGAACTTAGAAACTTAGAAAGGAAAGTCAAAACTCAAAAGTTGAAAACATATTTTATCAAATTATCAATATTTGTAACTTGTAAATTTCAAATTTTATACCTAGTGGCTGATTGTGTATTGCTCTCTCTGCTAGCTCTAAATAGAAGAGTGCACCCCTTTTTTCTCTATAACTTTGGATTTCATTAACAATGAGGTCTCCCGCGTCAAGGTCAAGTGACATCCTTTGAATGCACTTCATGAGGCCCTCCATAACCTCTCTAGTAGGATCTAAGTAGGTGCTTGAATGGAAGAAATGAGTGTTCAAGAAGTACCCTGCTGCATGGAGGGGTTGGTGAAGTTGATGGTTCCAACTCCTGTCAATAATCTTCCAAATGGGATCAAATTTGAGGCTGTCCCCTTTATAATAATTTCTTATAGCCTCCTTGGCCCTATCCATGGCCTCATAAAGATATCCCATTGGGATTTTATCCCCATCCACCAAGTGGAGCACTCTAACCAAGGGCTCCGACACCTACAAATTACAATATAAAAATGCAAAAAGATTAGAGTTTCAAATTTACAATGAAAGATATTAAAAAATTTATTCAATTTGAATTCAAATTCAAAGTTTTGAAATTGAAGTTACCTTCACAATCTCTGCTGCCCTTTGTGCAAATTGGGCATCAAACACAATTTTTGACACCTTATCTCCTTCCGGCTTCTTCAAATAGGTTGAGTCCATCCATGGTTGACTCACAAACATTTGTTTTAAAGCCGTCAAAGAACTAAGAATGCTTTGCAACGTTAAGAAAATCGTTGCAAACCTTGTGACACCTGGCCTCACCAATTCTTTTCCATGGGTGTGCTCCCTCATCAAGTGAAGAACCCAAGGGTGATTGTAGATATATTTAGTGAACCTCCTCGCGTCCTCTACAACTGGTGTGACCCAATCTAGTTTTCCTATGTCCTCCAAAAGAAGGTCAAGGACAGGGGCTGCACATGGTGTCCAAAAAATTGAGGGGTGTCTATCTTGGAGGAGTCTTCCTGTTGCCACATATGTTGCTGCATTATCAGTTATGATTTGCACAACATTTGCAATCCCCACCTCCATGCAAACTTCCTCCAACATCTTAGCCAAATTTTCTGCACTTTTTACAATGTGGGAGGCATCAATTGATTTTAAGAACACCACCTCTTCTTTGCATGCAACCAAGAAATTAATGATGGTACGGTTTTTTCCATCCGTCCACCCATCAGAAAGAATAGAGCAGCCATATTTTTGCCATTTTTCTTTTTGCTCCTCTACTGCTGCCCTTGCCCTTTCAGTTGCATTAGCAAGCAACCTACAAGTACAAAGTGAAATTAAGTACACAATTTTAATTTGTAAACCAAAAAAATAGCTTAAATTCATCATAAAATTATAAATTAAACTTAAAAAACATAAATTAAAGAACATAAACTAACCTCCCACTCAAGTCCATGCGAGAAGGTGCCTTGTAGCCTTTTCCTGCAACTGTCAATGCGGTGACCAAATTCTGCCAGTAAGGAGAACTCGCCACATTGAAAGGGATATTGTTAAAATACCAAAAATCTGCACAAGCAATGTCTTCTTGCTCATGCACCTCCCTATTCCATCCAATCGCCTCTAAGGAAGGTTGTGCACTAGGTGTGTTTCTAGGCACAAAATAACTATCCAACCGTGTAGGTCCTGCAGTTGCCCCTGCCCCTGGTGCTCTACTAGAGGAAGATGAAGGGATGGAGTTTGAGGTGCCAACAGATTGCCCTGATCTTCGCACATGTGGGCCACGAAGAGAACCCACTATCTCCTGAGTAACATCATAATCATCATCCGACTCAATTGGAGCACCTTGAGAAGAGGCAATGGTTGCTTGCATTGCTGCTCTTGCCTTCTCTCTTTGCACTTTTTTTTCTTCTACAGCTGAAAGTATGGCATTCATATGTCTTTTTATTTCTTCTGTGGTTTTAGGACATTCCTTAGCATCACGTTGAGGGATGCCTGCAAGGTGGTACTTGAGGCGATTGATGCCTCCACGATATATTTTTTTACATGGAATGCAATATATTGTGCTAGGTATGGGTCCTAGATAAGCATACTTCCAGGCAGGATCTCTAACTCTTGGAGGACGTGTGCCTACAAATCCCGCACGCACGGATGGGGCAGAGCCTGAGGCAGAAGCAGGTTCAGAAGCCATTATCAATTAATTATTAACCTACACAAAGTGAAAGTCAAAGCACAACTTGTTAGTTTTTGATAGAAAATTTAAAAACAAGCTAAATTAGATTAAATGAAAAGAGATTACTTTAAGTTTAAATTACTAAAAATCTATTACTAGATTCTAAACATTTTCATAACAAAAAAATTGGATTTAAAAAAAAAATAATAACTAGGGTTTGAAAAAAATGTGAAAAAATGTAAAAATCTGAAAATTACTTCAAACTAGTAAAAAATTAAGCTAATCTAAAAGATTGTAAGCATGTTATTCAACAAAAAGAGGATTCAAAACAAAAAAAAATAACTAGGGTTTTAAGAAAATTTAATAAAAATGAAAAATCAGCAAAATATGTAAAAAAATAAAAAAAATTCATAAAAAAATCTTGTTTTCATGAATCTAAATCTTGTTTTGATGAATCTAAATGCATTTAAATCATTTTCACACTACATTCAGATGATTTTTAAACATAGAACCAACAAGAATGAAGATTTTTTTTAAAAAAAAGAAAGAATAAAAAAAAATGAGAAACCCTACTTGGAAATTCAATTTGCCTTCTAAATTCGATGTAAATGCCCTTCAAATCTTGTCTTTTGGATGCAAAATCGCTGCAAATGAGTGCACAATGCCTTGGAGAGGTTTTCTGCTGAGTGTGAGAAGAGAATGAATGAAAAAAAGCAACTTAAAATCGCTTTTTAGCAGCTGCCTGGGCGTGTGCATAGTTGCGCGGGTTTTTCTCAAAAACTCGCCGTACTTTCTAGAAAAACTTGCCAAAAGTACGACGAGTTTTTCCAGAAAGTACAACGAGTTTTTTGGCGTACAATTGCCTCAAAAACTCGCCGTCCAAAAAAACTCGCGAGTTTTCCTTAACTCGCTGAGTTTTTGGCAAGTGTTGCAACTATGAGTGTGACAATCAAAATAAGTTTCTTTATTACAATTGTTAAATTGAAGGCTTTTGATCTACTGCAGGTGACTGCTTTGCCTAAAGGTTTCTTTCTTTTTTCTTTCCAACTCCTTCAACAAAGTTTGGATGTCTTACATGGAGGGCCTTGGTTCTTTGGTAATTCTGTCCTCCTTTTGAAATGTTGGATTGTGGGATTTGTGGCTTCCAAGGATTATTTCGATTGGGCCCCTATTTGGTTTAGACTCCTAGCACTTCCTTTGGACTTCTGGGATGAGGTGGTCTTTCGTGGTATTGGTAAGAGTTTTGGTTTTTTCTTAGGCATGGATAGGATCATGAAAGACATGGAACATTTAGTTTATGCTAGATTTTGTGTTTTGGTTGAATCTGGTAAGCTTCTACCAAGTAAAATTACAATTCATTCCAAGATGGGTGTGTGAGAGCAGAGTATTCTCTATGATTCTTCCTCTTTGGTGTGCTCTCATTGCCTTAGAGTTGGTCATTTTTCTTGCTCTTGTCATGACTTCAATCCTGTGAAAACTTGTTTTGTTGGGAAGGATTCAGGTTCCTCTACTGTTTCTGATAAGTCAGTTTTGGTCAACCCTGTGGCTAAGGAGTTGGAAGTGGAAGATCTTGTTGATGTCCTAAGGGGAAGTCTTCTCAAGGATAATATTCCTCCTATTAGTATGAATGAGTTTGTTTCTTCCAAGACTTTTGGATTGACCCATCTGGATCAAGCTCCCCTTATGAGCTCTTTGTTTGGACAGAATTTCAAACCTCCATGATTGGTGTGGCCCCCTTTGGTGGCTTGGAGCTAGTTGACTCCATTGTTTCTCTACTTTTTGTGTGGGTTTTAGGTGCCCTTCAAAACTTGTTTCTGCTATTTGGCTCCTTTGTTGTTTTGTTGTTCTTAGTTCCTTCTTGGCCCTGCGGGCTTTTTGTGTAAAGGGTACGACACCCTGTAAATGTTGCTTACATTATCAAAAACAATCAAAATAAGTTATGAATGTAAAGGGGGATACTTTTTAATTACGATTTTTACACTTGCGCACCTGTAAAAATTGGGTTATGAATGCAAAAGGAGTTCCCAAGAATAAGCATATGTGGTGGTAAATTAAAAAAATTAGAAGGAACATCATCAATCCTTTGATTGCATGTGCTAGGAACCTTTTCACAAGGTAATACCGTCATGTTCTTCTCCTGACCAGAATTAAGGATCCAAAACTGTCAGCTGTGAATATTTTAAAAAGCATGCTGACAGCCCACAGTCTTCTACAAAACATGATGCGTGAACTATATGCGAATAGGAAAATACACCTAGAAATCTATCTTTCATAATCTGTTTACAAGGTGAGTGTCAAATCAGTCTGAAATTGAGAGTAGTGATTGTGGAAAAGTTTTTAAGGACTGACTATAGCTGCCTGTTACCAGGTCATTCTGGATGATAACTTGCATTAACGTTAAGTTCCATTTTAAGTTTTCTTTTTTATTGTAATCATATTCCCACAAAATACAACTTGGATGGAATTTGGTAGCTTTTCAAGAAAAAACAATTTTGAGAACAAAAACTGAGTGTTTCGCATTGTGATTTGGTGGATATCCTTATGCATTCTACTTAAGATAACCTATGTTCCACGACATTTCAGGGATGGCAGTCCAGGGGGCGTGTATATATATATATATATATATATTATGTATGTATGTATGTATGTATATGTTCGTATTTGACAGAGATAAAATTCAGATCAAATTCGGCAAAATAAAATTCACTACAAAAGTTCACAATTAAATTTGATTAACATAAATTTAAGAATATTAAGTTATAAATACATAAAATATTCAATTTAATATATTAATGATTAATAATCTAAATTAAATATTTTAAAATATGAACTTTAACATACAAAAATTAAATCAATATTGATACATTTTTAATATGTTAATTTTTATTAAGAAAAAAAAACTAAAACTAAAACAAAAATAAAGGAAAAAAAACAAAACTTAAAAATGAATAAAACATAAAATAAAATCCTCCCTCTACGACTCTTGGAACTTGCAAATTTCAAGCAAGTTATTCAACCTGTCATGAGCAGATATGGAGTTGGTGAATAGGAAAAAACTCGTCAATGCTAACTTGTGAATGATGGTCGTAGAAGAGATTCAAATGTTTGTCACTGACCTTCACATGTCGCAAGGCATATTTAGATCATTTTCAAAATTGGAGCTATTGAAAATAAGTGAAGCATTATAAAATTTTATATTTTAGTTTTCACTTTAGTTATTTGAAAATTACTTTTTAAATTTGGTTATTTTTTATTTTTGAATAGGTTGTTGAGACCTGTTTTGCCTCTAACACAATCATCTTGAGATGACATGTGAAGGTTCAAGATGTAGTTTCTAGCATGCTCATTCGCCAAACTTTGTCCATATAGAGGCAAAACAACACTAACAAGACAACAAATATTAAGTAGATGATCTTAGATGACAAACAACATTAACAAGACAACAAATATTAAGTGGATGATCTTAGATGGCACTTGGTGGGATTATGTGGAGTATCTTTTTAGTTTCACTGAGCGTATTTTGAATATGATTCGTCATACTAACACAAACAAGCCTTGCTTGGGAGGAATATTGTTACGTTTCTCGATGTACATGGGTTTTTGGTTTGTTATCCCTATTATTTGCTCACAATAATATCATTGCTGGTGTCTTTTTTATCCCTATTATTTAGTATACATTTTATGTTTTCTGTCATGTCCCCTTCTCAGTGACATCTCTCAGACGACTGGATTGGCCTATCATACGACCCTCGTAGGCCGATGGACTGGATAGAGGGTCACTTCGGAGCTTGGCTCAGCTTCAGTCAGCAGGGATTGATCAGTTGTCTTTCGTTCTGGCTCAATCAGAGACATTTTGCAGAATTGCTATTTTTAGCAGTTCTTGGCAGGCAGTGTGGGACCACTGCTATTTTTAGCAGTCGGCTGTGGCGGCATCAGGATTCACTCCAGAGTCTGTCAGCATCAGACGGATCAGTAAACGGGTTAGAGACAAGTGAGATATTAATATTTGATCGTATTGATTAAATATTAATTAATTAACATTTATAATATAAAGTTATAATTTAATATTATAACTTAAGTGAATTCCTTGAGGGGTGCGCCATCATGAAGGAAGGGGCCAGTTTGATATTTTTATTAATAATTAAATATTCAGTGGAGAACTATGGAGAAGTGAAAATATTAAAAGATGAATATTTCATTAAAACCCTATTTTCAAGGGAATCGCACTTTTCATGTATTTGAGGGTTTGCCTTGGGATTGGAGCCCGATTATGTGATTATTGAGTTTTGAAAACTGATCAATTTTGGTCTGAGCCTGAGACTTAGGGTTTCATGTTCGTTTGCCTTGGGGAACGGGCCATCTCCAACGGAAAGCAATTTAGAGAGTGTGGAATACCACTTGATTCATTGCCACAGAGGTTTTCTTATACAGAGGAAACTACAGAGCATCAGAGAAAATCCATACCTTCAGTTATTTGCAGTTATTTGTATCCAGACACCATCTATTGCTTTTGGCACACC
>VDFB02299122.1:0-18809 GCA_007258455.2 Sequoia sempervirens | reverse complement strand
TAGAGACAAGTGAGATATTAATATTTGATCGTATTGATTAAATATTAATTAATTAACATTTATAATATAAAGTTATAATTTAATATTATAACTTAAGTGAATTCCTTGAGGGGTGCGCCATCATGAAGGAAGGGGCCAGTTGATATTTTAATTAATTATTAAATATTCAGTGGAGAACTATGGAGAAGTGAAAATATTAAAAGATGAATATTTCATTAAAACCCTATTTTCAAGGGAATCGCACTTTTGAGTGTATTTGAGGGTTTGCCTTGGGAATTGAGCCCATTATGTGATTATTGAGTTTTGAAAACTGATCAATTTTGGTCTGAGCCTGAGACTTAGGGTTTCATGTTCGTTTGCCTTGGGGAACGAGCCATCTCCAACGGAAAGCAATTTAGAGAGTGTGGAATACCACTTGATTCATTGCCACAGAGGTTTTCTTATACAGAGGAAACTACAGAGCATCAGAGAAAATCCATACCTTCAGTTACTTGCAGTTATTTGTATCCAGACACCATCTATTGCTTTTGGCGCACCTTATTCAGAGATTTGTCATTGTTGTGAGTGAAGTCCGTACAGTATTGAAGGCAGATCTGACAGGCCGTACTGTACCAGCAGGCCGTACCTCATGAAGAGCCATCCTCATCAAAATAAAATCAACGCCTTTATCTAATGCTTCCAGTTTGCTCTGAAGGAGGCGCCTATATCAGCTGATGAAATTGTGCATGCCAGAGGGAAGGAAAGAGATCATATTTATTACTGCTGTACTGATTTGTACCTTCAGCCGTACCAGCAAATCAGGTTCTTTTCCCAATAAAAATTCTTCTTTTATACATTGTTTCCTTCTGGGTATTATTGTAATCACTTGAAAAGTTGAATAAAGGATACTGGCGTAGTTATTGTTGCATTTCCAGAGATCTTTGATTTTTAGTGAATTTATTAGCATTTATTGTCAAAATCGTACCTTCTCATTATTGCTTCAAAAACACAAAAAAATCTCAAAAACCTAAAAACGTCAGAAAAACTTGAAATATCAGTTAGATCATTGTCAGAGGGAAACCAGGGGTTCCTACATTTTCAATAATCACACTATAATAAATATATATCATTGCTGGTGTCCAAGGAATGATAAGTATTTAACACACATGCACGTACGCTTTTTGTGAGTATGTATAGAATACACTATGCACAGAGTTACAACAGATACGCTATTGTAATTAACTTAAAAGTGTTTTTAAATGTTTTATAAACTTACAGTGTAAAGCCTTTAGTGCAAGCTTGGAGGATGGAAGAGCGCGTTGTATTTCACACTCCCTAGTTGCACCGTTGGTTGTTAGCGGTATGTGTGGAGAGCTCTAAATCTATTGACAATTTATTTCTTAATTTATTTGCATATTTGATGATAATGTTGTCGCTTTTTTTTTTAAGAGGTAATGTATATCATGATTAATGGTCTAGTATGGGCACATACCTTGAGCTGTTTATTTATCATACTAGAATTGAGAAAGTAAGTTATTGTGAGATAAAAGTAGTTCATTTATCTAGAGAAAGATTAATCCATTTTAAGTTGTAATCATATTAACTATAAAATGGACAATGGATATGTAGTGACAAAAGAACCATTTAACACTTGAAGATTAAGTTGTCTTTGTAGTATGATTGTATAGTAATGACCTTAGAGTGCAATATTCCTTCTTATAAAAATGTACTTGCTTCAGAATACAAAATAAGATGTAACTAAAATCAACGAAAGATAAATTTCACAAATAAGTGTTGCATACTATTGAAATAAGAAATTGTATAAATTTCATGCAATTTTATAGCATAAGTAGAAATTACTGTGAAGGTTCTAGGATCAAACACATAAATAATAATAGAGAATTATATTGTAAATGAAACAAATGAATGTATAAAAAATAAAATTATGTGGGATTTTTATGTCTTGACTTATAAAATCATTTCCGTGAATAACTACCAACTAACCCTCAAACCAATTACATATGAGAAAGTTTCAAAGACTAACAAATTATTAAACTAACAGCAAAATTATTAAGTATAAACTAACACTTTGGATCATGAACCTAACAATCCATCCCTTGATCCAAAGGAGACCAAAAGATAATTTGGAGTATCCATCAATCTGACTCATCTTGACACTTTGTAAATTTAGTCTCTTGTCTCTTGATACTGATCAACTAGTGTTGACACTTGATGTATCCTTCTTATATTTGACTCTTTGCATCACATTCTTGTGTGAGCATCACTCGCCAATCCTGTACAACTAGTGCTATGTGCCATTGCCTCCCGTAGTCTGAAGATCCATTGCCTCTTCCTGACAGGATCATATTGAAATTCATCAATCAACATTCATTTGACCACCTGTACCACATGTATTATGAGTAATTTTCTTCGTTAACCAACTACAATGATCATTGTCCTCATGATTCTTTGCACTTGCAGCCCTCAGGTGTATCCTTAGTTGATGACCAATTGCCTGATCACATACCAATTGACTCCACTTTGCCGCTGCTTCTTTGACATAGGAAACACCTGTCAAAAGTATAAAACCGCTCGCTGATTGATTATGAAGATCAATGTTTCTCCTTATCAGCCAAGAGATAGAAAGGAAATAGCATAACTCTATTAGACCACTAGTCCATGTCAATGCTCAACAAAAGGAAACCAAAACTGAAAATTAACAAAATACACTATAATTCTAAAGTGAAACACACACTACTGAACTGAAAAGCAAACCATCTACTTCTACCAAAAAATGCTATTCCAACATCTCACCCATTCTTTCAGTGAATAGCTAATCCAAGAAGAGTCCTCCAACCTTCATTTTAACCCTTATGTTTTGTTAACTAATATGATCTTGATGGACTTGTAGTGCACAAGATACTAGACATATTTGTCTTTGAAAGCGTTATTGATATAACGTGTAAAATGTGATAGCACAAACAATGCGAAACACTATTATGACCAATTTCAATATCCAAATTCCACATATCGTTTATATTAAATATTAACTATATATGTCTTCAAATTTCACACCTTAAATACACTTGACATTTCCAAATCACTCTTAAATACCAAGAACCTTATTGCAAACTGCTTCATTATACCACTATCAATTTGCCTTGCATCAAGTGGATTTGGCATAAGCCCCCAGTTTGATTTTTCCCCATCAAAGGTGACCTCGCTGAACATTATCGCCCTTTATAGATGAAAAAATGTCAACCTTAACACGGTCACAAATATCAGAATGATCTGAAACGAAGCTTGCACACCAAGGACTGGAAGGTGAAGGAGAATGGGCCCTTTCAGTTCATTGATCGTCATGTAATGATCAACCTAAGCATGAGAAGCGATATAATCTCTTTCCCTTTCCAATCGCTCTTTGAGAGGCAACCTCTATTGAATCTGCCTTTGCCTCCTACCATCGCATGCCCTCTATCTCTGCGAAGAGTCTATGCTAAGAAATATCCTCATATCAACTTAGTTAATCTTCAACTGGAGAAGACATAGGAACAACATGATTTCGCATGAATTTATTTGAGAGACTATGGAGTTTCTCTTTGGCACAAACTACTTTTCGGGTTTGGAATAAAATATCAAGTTTCTCTGGCTACCATTTTCCACGATTAAGAATAGAGGTTGTCCTTTGTTGTTAGATTGGGTTCGGAATAAAAGATCAAATCTCTGGCTACCATTTTCCACGATTATGAGTAGAGGTTGTCCTCTGTTGTCAGTTTAATCTGCATAGTTTTTTATCTTCTGAAAATTTGATATGCTGTAAAAGTGCAGAAAGAAAAACTACTGTGGATTTGTGGCCTTCTGTAATAGAATTCTCCACTAAGTGTTTAAAATTATATTATACACAGATGAATAATTGTTGCTCCATGATGAATCTTTATTTTATTTTTATAGAATTCGAAATTAAAGAATGCAATTATATGACTTAATTTGTTTTGTTTTTTAATGTCTTGTCCTTATTACAACAGAATTTTATAATTCCTTACTAACAACGATGGTCTTTTATTTCAAAAATTTGGCTTCCAGCATCTAGGGGTCTAGCTTGTTTGTTTACGTCTCAACGCCATGCAATGATATATAATCTAGAAGAAGATGAAGAGAAAGAAGACAACGAATAGCAAGTGACAATTATTCCTTCTGGAGCTGAAGTACACTGATTTGTGGGAACCTACTGCTTATAACCATGAATATGACATGTTTTCCACTCCTTAATTGTATTACTATGAATATATTGAACATGTTTTTGACTATCTTGGACTAACTCCTAATCGGTGAATAATGTGAGAAATGGTGTCTAATTTGCAAGTACCAAGGTGCAAGGTGAAGTGGGTTATATGGTTTCATACAGGTATGTGAGAAAGATTCTAATACTAACCTAGTTGAAGACCTTGGCACAAACATCTTATCTTAACCATATGTTCACGTAAACTAGTACTTTGTATGCATTATGATACTTAATATGATTCATTCATTGATCAATCGAATTTATAGGTTTTGTTTGAATCTTTACACTTGACATTAAGAGGATGTTCCTTAATTCATAATTTAATTCTAAATAAGCCTTATTGTGATGCCAATAATAACTCCAATTTAATTACTCAATCAACCTTAATTAATGATTAATATTAAATTTATTTAAAAAAGAGAGCATGATACAATAAATTTTATTATCCATCAAGATGAAAGAATTAATCAATTATTGCTTAACCCCATTGACCCAATGGCAAATCAAATAAAAAAATAAAGAAAACATAAGAAAAGGGAAAAAAAGGCATGAGAGAGGAGGATTTTAGTGGGTAGAAAAGAGAGCCATTAACTAATATTAATGGCTAAGTGGCTTGTAGCATGGCATCCACAAGGAGGCCATGCTTTCAAATCTAGTTGTATGCTTTCGTAGTTAGGACTTCCTACCAAAGGGATGTAGATTTTTTATTCCAACCATAGGAGTGTAGAGATGTTAACTTCATGAGTCTTGGAGAGGTGAAGGTGTAAAAAAATAGGAAAAAGGATGGCATGATTGAGAAGAGTGGGGTTTGCAATGAATTTCTAGGCATCATAACTATTGGGTGTCATATTCTAGGTCCTTTTTCTTCTTGAAGGATGTCTCTTTCCTTGGGGTTTGCAAGTTTAGTTTAATAATTTGATAATAATAGTTATTTCTTCACATTTAGTTGCATCCAAATTTTAGGGTTGTTTATTGCTCATCTTTAGATGCCATGATTGAATCAATTGATCCTTTAATAGTTGTTCACTTATATTAGATGTTTTCTTTTGGTTTTGATTTTCATGATCAGGGTTTAAAATAGGGTAGCTTGCTGGTTAAACAATTTAGATGTCCTAATAGTTTCCTCTATTGAGTGTCAAGTTGCAATAAAATTCATTGTTTCTTCTTTAATGCATTTTTTTGAAGGAATATCAATACATATATACCTTATTTGCATCCTTTAAGGTACCATTAGATAGTTGCAATTAATGATCATCCTTAGTTTATATGAGGAGGTTAATTACTATCCTTGGAAATAATAAGCCCCTAGTGTCTTAGGCTAAGAACCAAGGTAAGATTGTAGGGGGAATGTTTCAAGTAGTTTAATTGGTTTCCATCCTTGATATTTAATCTAAATCTAGAGCTTCAAGCCTCTATCCTATGGTATGCAATAGTCATGATTAGCATAGTATGGCCATCATTTAACTAAAATCAAGTTATACTCCCATGGTCTATAAGTAAACTATCTTCCTTCTCGTCTTGAGTTAGGGATTGAGTTAAACCATAGTTGCAATATTTAATAATTAACACCCTTGCTTTTAATTATTTTAAGCAATAATACACTCTCTCTATAGACTATCATAAGGGAAAAGGCAAAGAGATAAATTGAAGGGCATAACATTTTACTATCAATTATGCTATTATGAATAATCATGGAGTGTTTGGGTGATGTAACCCTCATACATATGTAAATATTTATCTTAATAATGGAGGGAAAAGGGTCATCCTGGAGGGTGAGGTAGTAAAAAAATATTTCTTACACTTAAACATAAGACTATTGATAAGTACACTCCATCCTTTATAGTTGTTATAAACTACCTTATGTTCAAATGACGAGCATGGTTAAACCTCATAAAGTTACGTTGCTACTTAAATTAATGCCATGCTAGTTAAGTTTCAAAGGTCTCTTACTTTTAGTTTAATTACAAACTATATGGTTCTACTATCCCCTACCATGGTCTAAGAGGGACTCCTTCCCAATCCTATAATTTACCATTTCGAAGAGTGGACCCTATGATTATATTGACTACCATGTCTCTTTTGTTTAAATGGTCCTAGAGTAATGAGATAACCCTAGATGAAGCAAGTCATAGGATTTTGGTTTTGGCATATTTCATTAGGAGTAATTCCCATTTGTAGAACGAAGATAGATATAAGAGCTAACATTTATGACAACACATGATAGTTGGAGTAAAGGACTATATGAGGGCATAGGTAGGGGGTTGTACACCCATAAAATATAGCTTTCTCCTCTCCTTCTAAGTTGACCACCAAAATAGTAAATTGCTTGACATGCCCTAAGATAAGTTTATCATTACTCTAGTTTGATGACATTCAAGGAGTGTGCTCTTCAAGTAGAGTGACTTGGTCGTATCCTAGGGTTAGTTGACTATCACTTAGGCATGTGGGTGATGGATGCTAGGAGCTACTCATCGTGCTTGGATGACTTTTGCTAGTAGCATGCAAATCATAGAGCTAGTGGCATGCAGACAATGGATTCCATTTTCTACCTCTTAGTAGTATAGATTGTGGGAACATAAATAACAAAAGATGAATAATTACATAAGAGACCTAATTAATCCTTTATTGTGGGGTTGTGCTCCAGACTAGTAAGGAGAAAATACATTAGTATGGGTCATTTGTTGGTAGGTAACTACCTTGCTCATTGAATGATTGTCAATTATAACCTTTCTCTCAACAAGCCATAGAATCCACTTGGATGGAGCAGATAGGGAATCTTGTCCATGTGGTTGGGATCACTTTGTACACTAGCTCCAACTATCAATGAAGCAAAAGGCTAAGAAACTAGCATATCTCTGAGTAGATAACCAAATGTATGGTTTTATTTTTATTATTGATTTTTATTTTACATTAATTGAATGTGATTGTGAATGTTTATCTAGCCTAATATTTATATCCTTAAGAAATTTAGTTTCTTTAAAAAGGTATAAAATACATAATTTCTTATGGTCCAAACTGGAAAATCATGAGCAAATTTGATCCTATTGGCTTCCCTTAACATGTTGATCTATTGTGAAGAGATTAGACCTAATGCTAGAATGTGTGTGCAACTGTTTTGCTAAGAATCTTTTTTAACCATTGTTAGGTTGTTGTAATAAAGTTGCATATACACCAATTTGTGTTAGGGTATTGGTAATATAAAAAAAATCATAATAATTAGGAATGCTTATTACAATACTATTATAGACATTAGAAATATCATGTCTATTGATGATCTTTCATTTTAATTACTCATGTATAAATTGATTATCTATAATTTAGAAACTTTAAACTTAAACTCCATTCTTCCAGGGAGTCTGTGTCTTGCCAGGCTCCTCTTTCGGCTATCCCATCTGTGGAACCATTATTTCCTCGAATTGCTATCATTGCTCCGACAGAGCCTGCTCGACCTTCGTCGATTGCTTTTGTTGGTCCTTCAATTGTTCTTGTCTCCTCTTCTGTGCTATCGGGTGGCTCATTGTCTGTGGTGGTTGTTGAGGATCCACTCCTCTTGCCTCGCTCGATGGGCTTCGATTTTGTCTTCCTAGTCTGTTGTGCGAAGGAGGAAGAAGGGACTCCCCAAATCTATTGCTACTTTGCAACCTAGGGTGAAGGGAGTCAGATTAGTCCCCTCAAGTTCTGTGGTTGTCTAGTCCTCGTCTGTTGTTCAACAACTGTTTGTCAGCTATTTTTGTGTGGGGATTGTTTTTGTTCTGTCAGGCCCTAGTGGCTCCCATTTTTTCCTAGTTCATTTCTGGTTTGAAATAGCTTCTTTTTGACCCTGAGAGCTTTTCATGTAAAGGGTACAACACCTTGTAAATGTTGCTTAATCAAAAACATTTTTTATGATTTCAAAGGTATTTTGTGAAATTATAACCAACCATTTAAATTAAATAATTCATCTATTTTGTATTAAAATAGATCAAAGAATATTAAAAACTTAGTAAAAGATTTAAAAACATTTGTCTAAAAATAAAAAAATGTAACATATATAAATATAATAATTTAACAACATTAAAATGTTATGAGCTTATTCTTGATATTGTTTTCTCATTCATATATATAAATTCAAAATACTATTTTCAATGGTGTAAATGCAATAAACTAAAATGCTATATTCAAAAGTTGATCATAAGAAAACATGCCATTCAAGAAGAGGCCACATTTTCGACCTCGAAAGTTGCTTACGTGTCTTATTTATTTATTGCATTTTGAAATCAAAGCACATAAAATGATATCGTGCCATAGAAAATTTTCACAAACTTTTATATATATTAAGCAAGAGATTGAGAAGGTTGGAGTTATTTGCTTTTTTAAGTAGAGAATGAGTTCCTCAAAACCTAGAATTTTTTTTGTGTGCTAAGATTTATTATTAAGTATTTAATTACTTTTATCTAGCATGAGTTATATAAGATTGTTCACCTTAGATATACGAGAGTTATAATATTCTTGAATTAAACTCTAACAAAACATTCATAAACACATATTTATATATTAAAAAATCATTACATATTAATTTTTTTCAAGTTTTATTATATTAATTTTGATTTATATGAATTTTGTTTCATAAAATTTATAATTTAAGTTAAAAATTTTAATTGTTTTTCTTAAAATTTAATCAGGGAAGAGGATTTAAGAGTTGAGCATGTTTTAATGATTGTGATAACATTTATTCATTTAATGTTTAATATTTTTAATAATATGATCTACTAGTAATCGAAACTTTAAAGTTGTTAGTGTTGATCATAAACACTTGTAATTGAATGAAATGTATGTATTCCTTTTAAACAACAACAAAGAATGTGATGTCAAATTGATGCACCCATAAAACATGACTCAATATACAATTATTATAAATTCATACATAACTACCAGACTATTTTTTTTGCAGTCTTTTTGAATGCATCAACAAAACACATGTTGAGTGGCATCATATTTGACAATATATACTTGGAACATTAATTATGAGGAGGGGCATGACCAAATAAATCACTATAGAAAATTAGAAATGATTTAAAATTACCATGTATAATTTTGGAAGATGCAAAATTAAAATGCTCAACCACTAGATCCACTCTCATCACAAGGTGGATTGAACTATACATAGTAGATACATTTTCTTTTGTTGCTTCCATTGTTGTGCCTTCTGGTTTGTGTATTACGCTTGAGAGCTCATTTGTATGAGGACATGGTCATTTGTAGCTTGTAGGCCCCTTGTCACTTCTAGCCTCATATAAATTGATGCCCACTTTGCTTGTGCGTTTGCAATTTGGGGGAGATGACTTGGTTGCTATCCCCTTGGCCTCGTGTGTCCTTCCTTTCTCTACATACCACTACACCCTCCCCCATGTTGTGGAAATGAAAGACCCACAATCTTAAATAATATTGTAGCACAAGCTAGTTGTAAAGAAATAATGAAGAAAATAAAATGGAATAATAGAATAATAAAAAAGACAGATTTACATGAAAATAAAATAAAGAAGTGACTAAGTGATTTCAGGTTTCATGCAATGAATACAATAATGTAACTACCTTGTCTTATCTTCGACTTTTACACCTATACTAGCTAATTGACATATAAGAGTATTGAAAATATTTAAATGATCAACAATTTTTATACTTTCTTTCATTCACAAACTATACAATTACCTCTTCAAGTAGATCCAATTTTTCAAGGACTTTGTCATATAATGACTCTCCATTTTACTCCATAAGCTTGTTGTTGTTTCCTCTTCAACAATATTGAAAAGAACATCATCTGCTAAACACAACCAAATTGTGCTAAGAGCTCTTATATCTAGATCCTCCCAATCTTCATCAGTCATATTTGTAAATTTCTTTGAATTCCCTACCAACACTTTGTGCAATCCTTGTTGCACTAACAAATCATAAATCTTGAGCTTCCATAGCTCAAAATTATTCTTCCCATTGAATTATTATTCAAAACCTTTGCCATTTGATGCTACAAAACAAACATCAAATCCTAACACAGATGCTACAAAATAACTACTATGATACCACTTGTGGAAATGAAAAAACCCACCATCTTAAATAACATTGCAGCACAAGTTAGTTGCAAATAAATAACAAAGATAATAAAATGAAATAACAGAATAATAAACAAGATAGATTTATGTAGTAAAACCTTGACAATATGTCAAGGAAACATCCACGGGAGAAAGTATCAATATTCTTATTGCTCGGAGAAACTGGTTACAATATTCACACAATTGCTGCTATTTAATTACAATTCATTACAATAATTTTTCCTTCAAGGAAACGAGATATATAATATCTTCAAGATAACAATCTCTGTTAAACTTACAAAAAACCAACTTTGTTTTATTGCTTTGTTTTTATTGTTTTATCTTTTTTGTTTTTAAATCTTTATATTTTTGAAAGATAAGATTCTGCTTTATTTCTATTTTATTATTGTCGTGTCCAACAATCTTCGCCTTGTAAAAAATTTACTTGATACTTGCCCATGCCCATTCATCACCGTTTCTGCAAGCCAAAAGAAGCCAAAGTCTAGTTCAGCTTCTCTAACTGTATTGGTTTTGTAAACATGTTTGCACAATATTCTAGTGTATGAACTTTCTTAAGAGCTACTCCACGTCCATCAATAACATGTCTTACAAAATGGTATTTAATTGTAATATGCTTAGTCCTACTATGATAAGCTAGACTTTTAGTCAAATGCATAGCCCTTTGAATATCACACAATACAATCACCATGTCCTGCACTTTTCCAAACTCACTCAAAAGACCCTTCAACCAAATTGCCTCTTTACATGCATGTGAGATCCATATACTCTACCTCAGTAGTGGATAAAGCAACTGTTTCTTGAAGCTTTGACATCAAATAAATAGGTCCTCCAACAAGAGTAAAGACATAATTTGATGTAGATCTCCTTTTGTCCAAATCACCTGTAAAATTTGAATCAACATAACCACAAACTAAACCACTACAACCATCAAAGGTTATACAATAATCATTTGTTCCTCTAAGGTACTGAAGCACCCATTTCACTATTGTCCAATGCTCTTTACTTGGATTTTCCATGTATCTACGAACAACACCAACTGCATGTGAAATATTTGGTATTGTACATACCATCACATACATTAAACTTTTTGTTGCATTAGCATATAGTACACGAGACATATAATCCTTTTCTTCTTTATTACTAGGACATAAACTTGAAGAAAGCTTAAAATGAGAAGCTAAAGGGATATTTACTGGTTTCACATCCTTCATACTGAATATTTTGAGGATCTTCTCCACATACTTCTGTTGTGATAACCAAAGCTTACCATGTTCCATGTCTTATGCATTTCCATGCCCAAAATTTGTTTTGTTGCTCCTAGATTCTTCGTATCAAAAGTCCTAGCCATTTGAGTCTTCAACCTGTTGATCTCAACTATGCTTTTGTTTGCTACAAGCATATTGTCAACATATAATACCAAGATATTGAATAAACCATTTTTCAAACTTTTAAAGTAAACACAATGGTCATACTCCTAGTAAATTTTTGGCTCACCATGAAGGAATCAAACTTCTTGTACCATTGCTTGGGAGACTACTTCAGGGTATACAATGACTTTTTGAGTTTGCAAACAAATTTCCTATTGCGATCTTGAACAAACCATTCTGGTTGTTCCATATATATCTCATCATCCAAATATCTTTGTAAAAATGTTGTTTTAACATCTAATTGCTCCAACTCAAGACCAAGTAAAGCAACAAGAGCTAAAACAACCTGAATAGAAACAAACGTAACAACTAGTGAAAAAATTTCATGAAAATCAATACCTTCCTTTTGAGAATACCTTTTTGCTACCAATCTTGCTTTGTGCCTTTCAACTTTATCATCAACACCCTTCAATTTGAAGACCCATTTGCAACCAACAACTTTCCTACCCTTTGGGAGTTTACCAAGTCCCATATTTTATTCTTCTCCAAGGCATCCATTTTTTCTTTCATCGCTATTTTCCATTTAGCATTTTCAACACCATCCACTACTTCCTTATAACAACTAGGTCCCCCATCATTAGAAATCAAAGCAACAAATGAAACATAATCATCATACCATTTAGGTGGATTTCTGACCCGTGTAGATCTCTTTAGATCTAGTTGTGGAATTTCCACATTTTCTTGTAGATTTTCTACATCCTCGTCTTCTTCTCCGGAAGCTTCTTGCTCCTTTTTGTAGATGAATGAGTTTCCAAATAAATTTGTTGATGTTGAGGTACTTGCTCCTGTTTCAAATCAACTTCTATTATATATGATTTTATGAGAGGAGATTCATCAAATATTACATCTCTGCTAATAATGAATTTATGGGTAGTAGGATCCCACAATTTGTATCCTTTAATTCCATCACCATAACCAACAAAGATATATTTCTTAGATTTATGGTCTAATTTAGAACACCAATCTTTTGAAATAAGAGCATATGCATCACAAAAATAAATTAGATTTGACTAATCACAAGAATGGCCTATCCATGCCTCTTCATGAATATTACAATCTATTGCAACTGATGGTGACCGATTTACCAGATAACAAGTTGCAGAGGCTACTTCTGCCCACAACTCTTGGTGCAACTTGGTATTACTGAGCATGATCCTTTCTCTCTCTAGAAGAGTCCTATTCATTTGTTCAACAACACCATTTTGACGAGGAGTGTAAAGAGTGTTTTTATGCGTTTTGATCCAAACTTCCTTACAATAAATTTTAAATTTCAAAGATGTAAACTTGCCTCCAATATCTATTCTTAAACACTTGATTGATTTGTCAGTCCTCACCAAAATTCTAAACTGCTTAAATATACTAAACACATCAGGTTTACTTTTAAGAATATAGACCCACATCTTTCTAGAGTAGTCATCTATAAATGTCACAAAATATGATGATCCTCCAAAAGAAACTATGGGGGATGGTCTCCAAACATCTGAATGAATATAATCTAGAATACCCTTACTTGTATGACTACTTGCTTTAAAATTTTGTCGAGATTGCTTCCCATAAACACAATGTTGGCAGAAATTCAAATTCAAAGATTTTAGATTTGGAAGTAACTTATGGTTTAACAATACGTTCAACCCTTTCTCGCTCATATGACCTAGTCACCGATGCCATAAATGAGTAGATTTATTTTCTTCCTCAGATACCACCATCACTTCATTTATTACAGTACTCCCATCTAGCTTGTAAAGGTTTCTAATATTTGTAGCCTTCATAACCAACAAAATGCATTTGGACACTTTCATTGGTCCACCTTGACTTGTAAATTTATAACCTCCAAATCAAAAACTCCCAAGGAAATTAAATTATTTTTGAGTTTTGGTACATGTCTTACCTTTGTTAATTTCTTGACAACACCATGAGCATTTTAATCTTAGTGCTCCCTATCCCAACAGTCTTACAAGAAACATTATTTCCCATAAGAACCACATCGCCATCAATAGCTTGGTAAGAAGAAAACCAATTATTATGTGGACACATGTGATTAGAAGCACCAAAATATAATAACCATTCCTCATGATACTGTAAGGAATTACAAACAGATAAAACTTCATCAATCGTACTTGAACTTGTCTTAGTCAAATTTGCTTCCTTTTTGGATTCATCATTTTCTTCTTTCCTCTTCCAATAATCTTTCTTGAGATTCCCCAAGATTATTGCAATACCAAAATTTTCCCTTAACCTTTTTTCCTTTTGACTTAGATCTGGATGTACCTCTTGAATCTTCCTCTTTTTATGTGGATCAACCCCTAACCACCATTTCTTTTGGTGCAAAGGCTTCTAGGTTAGATTTCCTTCACACCTCTTCAAACAACAAAGCTCCCACAACACAATCAAATTCAAGGGTGTCAGTTGTGCTAAAGCTAATAGAAGTGAGTAAGTGATTCCAAGATTTAGACAATGAACACAATAATGTAACTATACACTACCTCATTTTCGACTTTTACACCCATACTAGCTAATTGACATATAAAAGTTGAAAATATTTAAATGATCAACAATTTTTATACCCTCTTTCATTCACAAAATATACAACTACCTCTTCAAGTAGATCCGATTTGTCAAGGAATTTGCCATATAAAGACTCCATTTTACTCCATAAGCCTGATGTTGTTTCCTTTTCAACAATATTGAAAAGAACATCATCTGCTAAACACAATCGAATTTTGCTAAGAGCTCTTGTATCTAGATCCTCCCAATCTTCATCGACCATATTTGTAGATTTCTTTGACTAACCTACCAACGCTTTGTGCAATCCTTGTTGTACTAACAAATCACATATCTTGAGCTTCCATAGCTCAATATTATTCTTCCCATTGAATTTCCCCACCTTGAACCTTGCATTTGAAACCTTTTCCATTTGATGCTACAAAAAAAACACCAAATCCTAACATAGACGCTACAAAATAATTGCTTTGATACCACTCGTTACAACAAGGAAACAAAAAATCCACAATATTAAATAATATTGTAGCAGAAGTTAGTTGCAAAGAAATAACAAAGAAAATAAAATGAAATGAAAGAATAATAAGCAAGACAAATTTACGTAGTAAAACCTTGACAATATGTCAAGGAAAAATTCACAGGACAAAGTATTGGTATTCTTATTGCTTAGAGAAATTGATTACAATCTTCACACAACTGCTCTATTCAATTACAATTCATTATAACAATTTTTCCTTCAAGGCAACAAGATATATATAATATCTTCAAGATAACAACCTTTGTCAAACTTAGAAAAAAATCAGTTTTGTTTTTATTGTTTTATCTTTTTATTTTTAAATCTTCATTTTTTCCAAACATAGATTTTGCTTTATTTCTATTTTATTGTTGTCATATTCAACACCCCACCTCTAGTGACTTGTAGTTGTTGGCTTGGTCATGTTGTAACTAGTTGCATTTCTTCATGACTAGTGCCTCCATGTGTAACCATATGCACTCTACCTCCATTGTATGTGGTGTTAGCATTATAGCATATATGACAGGGTGCTAGGATGCCACTCATTGTATGTAAAATTAAGTGTTCTATGAGATCGGTACAACTCAAACTAAAACTCTAAGATACTGTTTTCTGAAATATAGAGGTTGTGTCTATTGTGATTATGATTATTAATAGCGAATTTTTATTGTCAATTCATTTATTTAATTTTCAAACCTCTTAAATGTTTAAAGGAACAAAATACAATGGTAACATGTTTATTAATATTTCATAATATGAAAACATTACAAAAAAGTATATTTGATTTGAATGGTGACGCAGGGCGGGAAGACTGGTGACGCAGGGTGTTCTAATGGCCTCCCTTCTACAGTTGTCTTTGGTGAAGGTCTCCCTTCCGTCGTGGCTCTTGCAGGTTGTGGGGGTTCTTCCCTTGCGGCCTGTGTTGTCCGCAAGGGCACTGGTGGATGCGTTGTCTAGGGAGGTGACAAAATGAAAGAAGCAGAGAAACGTGATCATTCAATGCGCAATGGTTTTGGTACGAGGGCATTGCAGTTGGCTTCAAGGTTTCGGCCTTGGGATCAGTCGAAGAGAGGGTTTATTCCTATTGCAAATACCATATCTTTTGATCTGAAAGCTGAGGCAATAGAGGAGATAGATAAGATTGTTTATGTGCTCTCCGCTCATGGGGTGATCTGTCGGTTTAGGGGCTTTTGGCCCAGCCTCCCTCAGCTGCACTCCTAGATTTCCAACGAATGGGAGCTGTTAATTTCTGGTAAAGTTCATATTTTCCCCATGGCTAAGGGGTTTTTTGTTGCTAAGTTTGACAATGCTCAAGATAGAAACAAAATTCTATGTGACCATTTTTTTAGCTAGGAGGACAAATTTTTGTTGATGATTAAGCCTTGGCATTCTAATTTCAATCTTGCATCTGAAACTTTTGATAAGATCCCAATTTGGGTTCGGCTGCCAAATCTCCCCCTCCATTTATGGAATGACCCTCTCTTGGAAGAAGTAGGCGAAGCCCTAGGTGATTTTTTGTTGGTGGATGATGAATCCTCTAATATTCTTCATTCCACCTTTGCTTGCATATTGGTTGAAATGGATATTTCAAAAGGATTGCCTGCTAAGATTTTACTTAAATCTCCTAAGGGTTCTTGGGTCCAATCTTTGGACTATGAAGGGATTCTCTTTCATTGCAGAAGATGTTTTAAAACAGGTCATGTTGTTGCTCAATGTAGATCTGAGAAGAAAACAATGATGGCTACATGGTGGAGTGGTGCCTCTCTACAACATTATACGGTAGAGAAGAAAACTGAACAGCTTAGGAGTTTTTTTGATGTGGTTGTGTTGGAACCACATGGTCTTGGGGCATCCCCTATGGATGTCTCAAATGGTGGGGCTACTGATGCTGTACAAACTCATCTTGCTAAAACCCCTAAAGGGCGCGAGATTGGGTCTCATGTTGTCTCTTCGGGTGACAGTGCTCCGACTATCATTTCTGGTGGCTCTCTTGTTATGTTTGTGCCTACACGAAAGAATAATGTTGAAATCACTGAGACCGTGGTTGCTGGCATTCATCTTCAGGAAAAAAGTGTGTTGGCTTGGCAGGAAAAGGCAACACAAGTGGATGAAGGTTGGATTACTATTATGGGCAAGAAAGCAAAATTTTCTAGGCCCTCTTTTGACATGACTCTTCGCTCTCATAAGAGAAGCTCTAAATGTAAATCTTGATTGGTCTCACTTGGGGGCTGGTTTTTTAGCTGGCTGCAGGCTGTCCTTTTTTGCAACTTTGTTTTTGGTTTGTAAAGGGTTTTGGGTCCCTTCAAAACCTATTTTTTCCTTAATCAAAAACATTACAAAAAAGTATAGTAAGATTGAATGTACAAAGATATTGAGTTTATTTTGGAAAAACTTCTCATGGGTGAAAAATTCTAGTGAGAGTAAGTCAAAGAAATTGAATTTGTTATCTTAGATTAACTAGAGCTTTAACAATGTTTAAAAACTCACCTACACTTATTCTTCAACCTTTTAACTAAGAAACCCTAACTCTTTCCACTTGCACATGTGATTTGAAAAACTAAAAAAGGTTTTCCACTTGACCCAACCTTCTAGAATTCACAATTTCAATAGTTATAATGTACCCACATTTCTTCATGACACCAAAATAGATAACAATACAAGTCCAAAAACCTTTCAATTAAGTAATCACAACAACATTTGTCCATTCCTCATAGCAAGTAGATGTTGATGACTTTTCATAGGAATAAAATTTGTCAGTTTTCCTTTTTCACTTAATTTTACTGTGTGCAACCTAAACAAAAGGTCATTGAGATGTTCTAGACCTTCCTTGCAACACTCTAGTCCACATCACATGCTACCACACATCACAAATGATCATTTTTACATCAAAACGAGTTTTCTAGTCTCATGAAGTGAACCTGCATGTAATACCCCCATGTGGCTGATACTTTTATTACTATTGTTACTCTTATGTGATGTGTGGATGCATAGTTAGATTGATTGAGGATTATGTTATTTCAATTTATGACATTAAGTTTACCTTGGATTGTAATGTTTAATTTGATTCAGTAATATAGTTTGATGCAGTGATTTTGTAATTTATTTTACAATGTGATTAATTAGTTAGAAATGTTATTTTATTATTGATATCATAATAGCTAGTATAGTTTTGGTGAGAAGACAGTGTAGCACCACTCGTTTTACGAGTGCCCTGCTACGCTGCAAATTATTCTCACGATGTAATGTTTTAATTATTTATATATATATGGACATGTACACGACCTTGTTGTTTGTAGGAATGCAGGTACAAAGTCTCGATTCCACCTATTTCGACAGGACAGGGCGAGCATCAAAATAAACCCAATGGGATTGATGTTAAAAAAGGAGTGGTTAAGAAAGAATTCCCGTCCCAAGTCCGTCTAATGTGAGTCTTTGGTTGTTTTGTTTATTTGTCTTTGTAGATAGGTTATTACATTGGCGTTGATTCATATTTAGTTGTAAATTAATTAAATTTTTGTTAAGTGTGATTTAATTAATTTTGTTAAAAGTTGTTAAAGTTAACTATATTTTAATGGATTAAGTGATATTATGGTTTAAAGGAATATTTTAAATAAAATATAGGCTGCTTTGTTATTATTTAGAATGTGAAATTATATTTTAATTTAGGGATTTAAATTATTTTTTTTCTTTGAGAACTATATTATTATTGTTGAGGTTAAATAAAATAAAATAAATTAAATGAAATGAAATATAAGTGTTTGGTTGTTTTGTAGAATGTTGAATTTGCTATTTAATTTTGGGGTTAATTAAATAGCTTATAAAGTTATATTATTATTATTAGAAAAATAAATAATATGAAACATAAATAAATTAATTAAAATTGATTTTTAAATTTATTAATTTTTATTTATTGGTATTGTACGGGAGTAGTGGAAAATGAATGCAGTCTGTTGGGAAAATTATTCCCAGAAGAAAAAGAGGCATGGGTAACAGAAACTTTTCACGGGAAATTTTTTGGGTTG
>VDFB02299121.1:0-13358 GCA_007258455.2 Sequoia sempervirens | reverse complement strand
GAATTGGTGAGGTCACAAATGGGGGACCTCATCCCCAATATAAACATTCAAAAATAACATCCTAGTGGGGTTTGAACTTTGATAGAAAGAACAACATCACAAGTTAACCATCACACTATGCCACTATTTGCAAAAGGAATTCTATAGTTGTTCATGCATGTAACTTGACATATATGTGTGGTTGAGGTTATAATATCAACATAATCTACATCCCATTAAGAAGATCTAGCATAACCATCATCAAATTTACCTTTTTTTTCTTCTTCTTCTACTTGCAATATCTTCTATAATGGTCCATCTTGCCAAAGCTTTAGCATTTCACCTTGTCATTTTAAACGGATACTTAGATCTACCTTTTTCCTTCTTTCTATTATCCTCTAGCTATCAATGAATTTTTAGTGTATTTTTAAAATAATTTTACCTTAAATTTTTCAAGCATAAAACAACCACTACCTAATTAAGCACAAGCTTTGAAGTAGTGCTTCTAATAGCCATCACCAAATTTTCCCATGAATTTGGAAAAAAAAGAAGGATAATACATTAGGTTTTATCTTTAATTTTTATACCAACAAACTATAAATATAGATAAAAAAATATGTTTAATTAAGGTGATCAATAATAAAATCTCCATCACCCATCCTCAAATTGTACAACTTCTTTTATATAAAAAAGCTTGTTAACTAGGGGTTTTTTCTTGTAACATTTAGGATCACTAAGCTAGGAAAGAAAATTTTGATAAGACTTATTTTCTTTCTATCCAAAACAACCTAGTATTCTAGTACCATAAGTACAGGCATTTTTCCAGTCACTACAACCCATAAATCATAAGTTATGAGGAAGTCTTTCATGTTAATATTTAAAACATTAAAAAATGGTGTCATTAAGTTGATCCATCTCCAATCTATATGTTATTTCCATATTATATAAAACAAAGATGACCTCCTCTATGTGTTCTATACAAACCAATATTAGTTCAAAAAATATTTTCCTGGCCACCTAGGAATCATGTTGATTAGGATCTAATACCAAAAGGAAATGAAGATAAGAAATTTTTTTTTTTCCTACACTAATATATGATAGTAATTTATATAAATATTATCTAGAAATTTAAATGAAACAAATAACTCAAAAACACCTCACCATAATGTAATGCTTATCCTATAAAAACCATTTCAAGAAAAAACATAATCTCCAAAATTGAACCATTTATGTTTATATCAAAACCGATATATTACATTACAAATAAAGGACCAATAATTATAAGGATATTACATCAAAATATAGTTATAAATTGATTTTGACAACATAATGATACCATTTAATACACTATTAAATCTACATCTCAAACACCAATTAAATAGGATAATCAATACATGAAACTATATGGTTAAGAAAAATCCATGAGACAAAACATGAGATTATGGTTACCAAACCTGCATGAGTAAAATTCAAATTTGTACCATTCAAATTCTTGGTCTACCAGCTAAAAGTAATGTATTCCTTACGTGCCTATCATAAGTTTTCACAAAGGTATCATAACCCTCTCACCAACATGGGTGCTCTTTTGGCATATCTGTATGGAGGGAAGTTTGGCACCACTTTTAGAGAGTCTTGTGGGTCACATTGAGAAATTTTCAGCCCAATTTGTTGGTTCATGGAAGAATAGGTGTGTCACCATGGGTGGCATTTTGTTTGAGGTGGATAAGGAAGTGATTGGTAAGGAAACATGCCTCTCCCGTGATGGAAATAAATATAAAAAGCACACCATAACACAAGAACTAGAGAGTCTCAATGCTTTCTTCAAGGAGAATGAGAAGCCAGTTAAAAAGTAGTTAGGGTTCCATCGTGAGGCACTACCAAAGCCCTAGGACAAGGTGTGTCTTGCTCTTATGGAATATGTTACCTTAGAAGGTAGATACAAGGTGTTTTAATTTTACCATTTTCCTCTGTTAAATCACCTACAACACAAAATGATCCTCAACTTTCCCTTCTTTTGTTGACTTCCCTAAAAAATTCAATCAAAGAATCCCATGATGTTGTTGCTCTTAATCCTGATATTTTTCCTCCCCTACCACTACACCAAGGCCTAATCCTTAGGCTCTATCACTTCCATTTTTCCTTGTACCCTCCTAAACCTATCTTGGTTGTGCATGTGGAGGAACTGGAACCTCTTGACCTTGCCTCTGATAAATTGTCCCTTGTTATTTCAGTGGGTCCTAAGAGGAAAACCCCCATGCCTAAAAATGAACCTCGTGTTGTGCCTAGGCCTAAACCCCCATAAAAAAAGAAGGGTGAGGTAAAGTTGGCCTGGTCCAAGGCTATAGTTGGGTTATGCAAGCTAAAAAAAAACCTATCAAGAAGGACAACAAACCCATTGTTAAGAAGAAGGGGAAAAAAGAGTCTCTATGCCAGGTGGACATGTTGGCCTCTGATAGCGAAGAAAAAAGTGCCGAGGAAAAAGAATCCAAAGGGGACACCATGGTGGCTATGAGCTTTGATGTTGGGATGGAACAAACTAGTGTGAGGAGGTCCCAAAAACTAGCAAAAAAATAAAAAAGGGATTTTGGTGGATGAGATTTCTAGTGATTCAGAGTAGACTGGCAGTAGAACTAAAGGAAAAAATAACACTATGGAAGAGAGGGATGAAGATTTCATGGCAATCCCTAGTCATTTTTTAGACATGAACTAGATATTTAAGGAGGACTCCACCCACTCCTCGGATCCCAAGGCTTGTGAGGAAAAGGCGACCTAATGCAAGAATGACAAGGATGAGGACTTCAGCATGCTGCAAGAGCGGGTTATTAAACTTGAATGAGAATTCAATAGTCTAGTACATTTCACTATTAAAATGATTCATAGATCGACCATCACACTTTCAGACATCATCAAGGAGGAAGTGAACAAGAATACTGTGGGTGAAGGTCCCAACTAGATTGAGGACGATGTCTTAAATCTCCTCATCCATAAATGGGAAAGTGTGGACAGTTAGTGGTGGGGTTTGTGTTGTGTTGGGTTTATGTTGTTACTGTGCAGTGTCTATGCCTTATTTCTAGTGCTTTTAGTTTATTTTTTATGATGTTTTGATGAACTTGGTTCCTTTTTAGCCCTGCGGGATTTTTGTGTAAAGGGTACAACACCTTGTAAATGCTGCTTATATTATCAAAAACATGGGTGCTCTTTTTTGGTTCCATTACATATATTGAAACATGCTTTACTATTCATAATAACATGTGTTTCCCTCTTACATTGCATGCATAATATAATATGTTACATGTCTTATAACACTTTCCTACATTTTCATATATTCTCTTACATATGATACCTAAGAATAAATTATATTACACATGTCATCCCAATACATTTACATGGAGAAATGGCCATACCATAGTGGGATGACATTTTTCCATGAGGTTACATAAGTAACTAATAAATAATAAATAATAAATAATAAATAAATTAAACATTAGAATTGCAAGGTGTATGAAACACCTATCCCAAAAAAGACCTCTAAGAAGGGTGAATGGACAATAAATTGTAGGTTAAAAGTAAGGTCAAAATAAGGTCCCACTAGTACTTTATTTGATTTGAAGTAGGTAAATAATAATTTGAGTATCTAGACATCACATAAGAGAAATCTCATATAGAGAAATATATACATGTTGTAGAAGGAAAGGAAATCATGTAACAAAATGAAAAAAATTGAAACACCACCCTAAAGGTTGGGAAAATTTTGAAGTTGTACAAACTTTTGCTAAGGCTTGTTCTTGTTGAAACCAACAGAATATTATATAGTAAGTGTCATTTAGAAGGAAAGTGTTGCAATTAAATAATTGATGGTGGTAGGACAAACAAAAGTGGCTATAAAAATGGTTTAGAAATTGGGATTAATTTTTTCGCATACCCTACACCAGATAAAATCTCTTTTTGTAGAAGGGATACAAATTCATGTTGAAGCAATATTTGTGAGCACTACATTTAGTGTTAGAGGATATGTAGATGATATATGAAAGGGAAATATCTCAATAAATTATTTCTATGTGTTCATGAATGGACCTAGGCAATATGATCAATACATAATCCATAATGGGAAAATATCAAATTCACTATCATGAAGGATGAAAATAAGTTTGAATCAAGTTTCTAATGTAGGGTAAAGAAGAATGTGATAAGAAAAAGATAATTTTGATTTTAGAAAATGAATTTCTCAAGGAGGTGAGAGAATAATAATATTTTTATGTGGCTATTAGTTAGACCCACATAAAAGCAAGGAAGGGAGATATATTCATGTTTATTTGAAGGGCCTAAGATTGAAGCACTATTCAAAGAATTTACTAATGTGATTAACAGTATAATAATAAGAGAGTTACTACCAATATGCAACATATTAATAGATTAATTTGATTCTATATTTTATCTTATCACATAAAGTGACACATAGGATGATTTGTAACATGATCACATAATTGAATAGACAAGTGAAAGAACTACTAGTATGAGGTGTCATTTAAGAAAGTATGATGCCTTATGCACTACCTTTAGTACTCATGTTTAAGAAGGGTGAAGAGTTTAGGAATGTGTGTATATACTCTTGTATAATCAACAAGATCACCATCAAGTATCAATTTACTTTACACATGGATGATATCATGGTTTTTTTAAGTGGCAAAAAATAAATTTAAAAAATTATCTTAAGAGTGAGCACCATTGTATTAGAATTTGAGATGAATGCAAGACCACATTTAGAACAAAGGGAGGGTTGTATGAATGTATATTTATACCAGTTTGGTTAACAACCATGAAAAAAACTTCCAAATGAGGTTTTAAAGATATTTCGAGAAAGTTTGTGGTTTTATATATTTATATGATAGTTTTTTTAGAAAGATGAAGGAAGAGAATCTTCCACACTTACATGTCTTTGCATACCTAATGAGTGAGAATTTGTACTTGAACTTTAATAAGTGTACAACTTCATGAGTGTGATAAATGAAAAAAACTTCTTACAAAGAAAACTAACTTTTCTTGAGAATAAATCCACTTATTACATTAGGATGAATCAAAATCGTTAAAAGTGTTTTGATTATCTTTCATACAAATTTCATAGTTCTAAATTGGAAATATGAATTACTATATCAAATATTCAACTACACCAATTTGGTGAAAATAAATTCTCTTTGTAGGAGATAAATTACAAACTTATTTCAATAAAAATGAAAAGTAATAATTCCAAGGAACTTGTGGTAACTTTTAAGAATCCCTTTCCTTGAACACTAGCATGCCACATAGGTGTCTTCATGTCACACTATCATCTCACCTAGACACATGAAAAAGTATAGTTAAGCCCAAAATAGGTGTCTATATGCATAGAATGAAAATAGTGAGTTCACATACATAATATTCAAAATGATATAACAACAATGGAACTATTCCTTTAAATGGCCAAATTAAAATAAATGAAATGGTAAGGAGGGGAGCTATAAAATATATCACTAGATTATGCTTCTTCTCTTGAAAGATACCTAACACAAAGAATAGAGAAGAAACATATTTTGGGGGTGATTGTTTTAGGGGCTTTCCTTAGTCAAACCTTAACTTTGGGCTTTCAACCTCTACGATAGCCAATATTTTGATAATATTGAGAAAACAAAAGTCTAGATGCTTCAAAATTACCTAGGAGTTCCTTCAAACCCTCAAGAATAATGATGTTTCCTCAAACTTATCATTCTTCACTGTCTCATGAAGGTGATTACAATAAATTCTCAAGACAATGATATGCACAATATTGGTATAACTTGCTAGTTGTAGAATAGTGGAGTTTCTTCAAGATTTATAAGAGTTTTAATGTGAGACTATAAAAAATTAACTTCAGTTTTTTCAAAAGAGGCAAGTAGGAATAATTTTTCTTGACCTGATTGTAGTAGGAGCATTACTTTCAAATTTCTAGGGGGAAAGTAATGATCCAATGACCACTAGAACTTTGCATTTTCACAAGACAATAGTTTGTAATGCTAGAGAGTGCCAAGATGAAAGAGCATGAAACAACCTTGTACAATTAAATAAGATATGAGTATAATAGTATTTCTATCAATATATGAATGAGAGTGTGTAAATACAATGAGGAACCTTGTATATATAGGCAAGGAAGATGAGGTGGGAAGGTAGGATTGAACAACTAACCAACCCTCTAATAGTGCAACACTTGAGAGCTCACTTGACAAGTGTGTGAGAAAGTGTCAATAGGTGTCTCAAGTGATGATGGCACATTTCTCAATGCTATGAAGTGAGACAAAAGTCTAAAAGTCCCTAAGTGGAGACTTAAGCAATGTGAATAGGACTCTCCTAAGTAGGCTAAAAGCTAACTAGTTTGATAAAGTCACTATTTACACCAACACCTCCCCTCTTGTATGCAAGATGATGAGTCCATATACTAGGCCATGATAGGTACTCATTGATAGGAAAAAACTGGGGTAAA
The DNA here is from genome assembly GCA_007258455.2 of Sequoia sempervirens. NCBI lineage: Eukaryota > Viridiplantae > Streptophyta > Pinopsida > Cupressales > Cupressaceae > Sequoia > Sequoia sempervirens. The sequence goes on along the minus strand of VDFB02299121.1, from coordinate 6,889 downwards.
GAATAAACCTGGCTTTTAGCTTTTGGTCTTAAATGTCATCAATCTTGGATTGTAAGATATGTAAGCAGGTTGTGCTGATTTGTGGCTGGGTGATGCAAGGGAGGGTGAATGGGGTTTCAAGCGGCCTGTTCTAAACTCAATCAATTAGCTAAGTTGAAAAGCATATTAATGTTTCTAGTTTTTTTGTGGCAAGAACTGCTACAAAAATTGTCATTGGTTTTGTAGTATTTCTACAATAGGAATAACAAAAATTGCGATAGGAATTGTGTAGAAATTATGACAGTAAATTTTTGGAATAAAACTCAATCAACAAATATTAGACATGAAAACTGATGAGGGTGAAATATGTCTTTATTTTTCCTTTGTATTTGCCTTTCAACCTTGTCATTTTGTGTTATTTTTTGTTGCTCTTGTCACCATTTGTTAATGAGCTGAAGATGCTTTATAAAATACAAGGAAAGATGAAAACCTATGAATATATCAAAATCCCTTGATTATTTTTTTATTTTCTCTATGATTTTGGTAGTAGGGGATGCTTAATGGATGATGTGTTGATAAGGGCATTAGTGGGATGGAGTTGAAGACCGTCCAAGAATTATTTGTCATTTTGATAAACGTGTGTTGAGATTTATTTATCTATTTTAAGTTGTTATGCGTTTTGAAATGGTGGAAAGACTCCAATCTATTTTTGATTATCTTCTAAGGTTGTTGGTTGTAGGCCGAAACAACCAAAGAATCTTCTATGTTTTTATTTTAGCAGTGGTTATAATTTTGATAGGTCAATGATATCTATAAATATGTAAATTGAGACTCAGTCGATATAGATGATAATAATATTATTGTGGCATATCTTTATTTTGTGACTTAAAATATTGTGAAGTAATTTCAATGAACGTTGGCTAGCATGGAGTAGCTTGTGTGTGTGAGATCCATCACTAATAGTCAAAGAAGGAAGGGCCCACTTTATCAACTACCTGATGGTTATTACAGTAGGATTGCATCGTGTGGTAATAAGTGTTTAGTCTTACATTTATTTATCTATGATCAAACTAGTTTGCAATTTTATTTGATTACTATTAATGCGTATGAATTTCATTTGACAAATTGCATTTGATAAAATTAATTGGTCTGGTTATCAAATGTGCTTGAAATTTTTTTAGTATGTTTCATTTCATTGCTTCCTTTTTATTATATTCTGGTCTTTATGTGTAATAGTAATACTGTTTAGTGTTTTCTATTAATCAGTTTTTGTTGTAGGCTATGTGAATAAAGGATCCTATCATAGAATTGATAGGAGGACTAAGAGGTAGATTGTAGAATGAACTTAGATTAAACAATTGCATTCATCCCAACTTAGCTTTCTAGGTTCAGCCCTTAGGCAAACAACCCCAATATCTTTCACAAGCCTATGCTCCTAGATTGACATTGAGGAGTAAACTGAGGAACTTGTGGATTTCTCAAAGATTGATCTCAACCCATCCAAGATAGAATTACAAGGATAGTTATGCTCAAAATATCAACCACAGTTTAATCCAATAATTTTGGCTCTATTGTTGGGGAAAGATATTAAAGGCCTAAAATAATAGCAAGCTAAGTTAGCAACAACATGTCAAGAGGAAAGCCTATACAATTGTCAACCTTCTTAAGGTTAATACTCCTGATTTATGTTGTTGTAAGTCATTTAGGTGCATGAATAATTGTAGGGATAGTAGAGGAAGATTCATTAGAAAAGAAAAGGGAAGTAGTTCACAACCTGCAAATTTTAAATCGAAAACATTTGTTGAGGGAACACAACTCGAAGAGTTGAAAAATAGGTTAAATCCATTTGTTGAAGGAAGTAGTTCAACTTAAGAGAAATTGAAAACTAAATTGCAATCATTAGAGCTACCCAAACCTAATATTGAGAAGTGTGTTATAGAGTCTACTACTATTGAGACCCCTACAGGTACCGTCCAAGTTCTTTTAAAATATTACGAAGAAGGGTTGAAAAGTTCTTTTGGGAATCTTACGGGCTGGAAGCTGGTTCATTCTCAGAAACCCAATAACCATTTAGAACCTACTTTACCCCTTGGGCACTAGACGTCATGGATCCCAACAACAAAAACAACAACAACAACAACAAAAACAACAATCATAATAGGGTATTGGCCAACAATAATCCAGTTACCTTTGAGTTTCCAATCACACATCCGGAACAAGATGCCCTATGAAGAATATTCCTCACTCTGCTTTACCAATTTTTTGTGGTCTTTTGATTGAGGATCTTGATATTTTTTTGTTTGAATTTGATGTGTTGTGCCAAAACTATGATTATCAAAGCGATGCGCAGAAGCTCAAACTATTCCCAACCACATTGAAGGATGCAACACTATGTTGGTTCATGAACCTTAGAAACATTAGGACATGGGAAGTCATGAAGGAGTTATTCCTGACCAAGTACCATGAGTATTACAAAACAAAGGAGGTTTGGGATGAAATCTTCCACATGACACAAAAGGAAGACGCATCCATGGAGGACTACCTTGAATGCTTCATGTTCAATCTTCAACGATCTCACCAATAGGGGCTAAATGAGGATGTTGTTAAAATGTTGTTTCTTAGAGGCATAAAAGATGATACTATGGAAGCATTAAATTTAATAGGTAAAGGGAACATTTCTAAAATGAACGATGATATTTGTGACATTTGCAAGAATTATTCAAGGTCTCAGTATTTGGGAAGGAACTATCCAACTAAGCCTTATGCTCTAGGTAATGCAACAAGTATAACGAAGCATGAAATAGGAAATTTACTTGAGGATCTTAAAAATGATTTATTAACTCATATGGGTAAATAGATAGACACTCTTTATACCCATAGGAAGCAACAGGAAGCTGAAAAGGCCTTGGCTATGTTTTGTCCAACTTGTCGCAAGAAACATGGTAGTGAGGATTGCCCTTACAATAGGACAAACATTTCATCCTTAGAAGTCAGTAAAAGTTCTACCTTAAGACCTCTTCCTATAGGTGTGCCTGATATGGAATATTCTAAGGAACCTATCTACTACATGGCCCCTAGGTGACCTTTTCCACCTCAAGTAATGCACCCTAGCATGATGAATGATTATCCTTCTTTGGGACCTAGCCAACCCAATTATTTTTTTAATCAACTCAGATGGTATGGGGGTTGGAAAAAACTCTCGCCATACCCTCAAAGGATGCCACAATATCAGTATGCTTCACAACCATGGCAATAGGAATGGAGGCCACAATCGCCACAACCTTCACCGTACCAACAACCATACCCATCACAACCACAATTTCCACCTCCTCCCATGATCAACCATACCAATAGTCACAAAAATTCCTTCCAGCTATGCTCCATCGTATCATCTACCATCCAACCAACTAACACAACCATCAAGTTTACAAGACCAATAACAACCCAATCAAACCAAAATCCCAACAATAAGGCAACACAACTAGTGTATAATAATGAAGCGATAGGTTACTCCACTTATCCTGTAAATATAGTAGAATTGGGTCAAGTTCAATTAAGATCAGGAAAGTCTCCTTAGGGGCCCATGATCACAAAAATCAATGAAGAATTTGAAGTAGAGCCAGTCAAAGAACCTCCTTTTCTTGAATGATTTTAGTCTAAACCAATACAAAGGGAAGTCTCTCAACCTGAATTTGATTTTGTTAATGAGTTATGCAATGTTAACATCAAGATCCCTTCTGCCGTAAAGCTATCGCAAGCATTCACAAAGCAGAAGTTTCGAGATCCATATACTTAAAAGCAGCGCAGAAGCAAGACCTAGCATCAACCCAGTTATTGGCTTCGTAACGTATCTTTATTCTTGAAACAACCATTCGGTACTTTGGATCCGTGGAACAACCCATCATCAAGGCATCTATTGGTAAAAATAGCATTCATGTCCCGCCATTTCAGTGCTAGAATTAATGTTATGACAAATGAAACACAGGAAATATTGTCACTAGAGGGACTTAGACCTACTCCCATAGTTCTTCAAATGGTAGACTGATCTTTGGTCAAACCAGAGGGTATGATTGAAGATGTAATCCTTTTTATTGATTTGTGGGAATACCCAATTGACTTTGTGATTTTGCAGCCAAAAATTAAGCTAGCGAGATACCCCTTGATTTTAGGATGACCTTGGTTAGCATTTGTGGATGCATTCATCAATTTTTGGTCAGGAAACATGGTCATTTCCAATGGTGAGCACAAGAAACAGTTGACTTTATACTCGCCAGCGCAACCCTTGTTGGAGACGAAGGATCCAGTTTGGGTTGATAGTGACTTGGATGAGTCATTTCCCATCTTGACAATTTATCAAGCCTTAGATATGGAAGAACCTACAAAGGATAATATTCCTATTAATTTTCTTTAGAATAGATATGCATCTAATGAAATTTTTGAAAGCATGGTCCTCCATTTAGGTATAAATACTCAATGTCCTTTTGGAAACTTTCCAATGGTAGGTAGCTCACAATCTATTCAACATTTTGTCACATTTCATCAGTTGCTACCTCATAAGTGTTTGTATAGTTCAATTATATCATCTAGAAATTCTAGTGATATGGCATCCACCTCCCAAGTACTAGCCATTAACTCACATACACAGTCAAAAGCTATGGAATTTTTTCCTAATCGCACACTTAATATTAATCCACAATTAACCATTGAAAAAATCCAAGAACTTATTGCGATGCTTAGAGATAATAAAGATGCATTTTCTTGGGAATACCAAGACATGCATGTCATTCATCCTGACACCTTCACCCACCATATTTACATTGAAGGAGGTAGTCATCCAATTAAGCAACCACAGTGATGGCTCAATCCCGTCTTGCATGAAATAGTTAAAGAGGAGTTACAAAAACTATTGAATGTTGGGTTTATATGTCCTATTACAGATAGTCAGTGGGTCTCTCCTCTAGTTGTGGTTCCCAAGAAAAATGGTAAGTGGAGAATTTGTGTTGATTATAGAGCACTAAATAAAGCTACTAGAAAGGATAACTTTCCATTAGCATTTATTGATCAAGTGTTGGACACTCTTGCAAGTAAGAAGTTTTTCTCTTTTCTGGATGGGTTCAACGACTACAACTAGATTCACATAGTGCCTGAGGATCAAGAAAAGACTACTTTCACTTGTCCTTGGGGCACGTTTTCCTATAACATTTTTCCTTTTGGTTTATGTAATGCCCCTGCCACTTTTCAAAGGGCGGTTTTGAGAATTTTTGTAGATCTTGTAAATGATTGTGTTGAGGTGTATATGGATGATTTTACCATCCACTGTAATACTTATGAAGAGGATAAAACAAATTTAGAAAAGGTACTCAAGTGTTGTATAGACACTAATTTATCATTAAGTCATGAAAAGTGTCATATGCTTATGATAGAGGGGATAATACTTGGTCATTATATTTTTGCTAAGGGTATTCAAGTTGATCCCAAGAAGATACAAATTATTCAGGATTTGCCTACACCTACTAGCCAAAAGGATGTGCATAGTCTTCTAGGCCATGCATGGTACTATAGGAGGTTTATCCAAAATTTTAGTAAGATTGCATCCCCCTTGTTTTCTGTGCTAGCAAAAGATGTCATTTTCTCCTGGACACCAGAATGTCAAGAGGCTTTTGAAACCATCAAGAACAAGCTTGTCACCACACCAGTACTTAGAGGTTTGAACTAGGAACTATCTTTTCATATCCACACTGATGCCTCAGATTGTTCCATGGGGGTTGTCCTTGGACAAAAAGAAGATAATATTTTCTACTCCATTTATTACATCAGTAAGAATTTCAGCGGGGCTAAGGTAAATTATACAGTAACTAAAAAGGAGTTCTTAGCTGTTGTTTATACAATTAATAAGTTTTTACACAATATATTACCGGACTATAAAGTGTTTATTCATACCTCCAAACCTAACCAAATACCAACAAAACAATGACACCAAACACAAGCGGGGAGAGGCCTGGCGGAAGCAAGAACAAGGGATTCCCATGAAACTACTTACGTAACTCAAATTAGGAAAACAAACAATGAAGAACACAATGAAACAAATGTAAAATAGGATTGAATCCTAATTTAAATTTGCAAACTCATGATCCCATGGGGGAATTGGTGCCAATTTGATGTGAAAATTGGCCCTTTCCCAATTCCTATGATGCAAGATTGATATGTTGAAGATATGTTGATGAGTGATCCACTTTGTTGATGAAGGATGAATGCTTCCAAGATAAAATCCTGCATAACCTAGCTATGATTCAATGATATTTGATGGAAATGGCTAAATATTTTAGCATAATAATTTTGCATAATTTGTGGATGATAAAATGAGGATATGAGCTCTTTATTTATAGAATGCCAAGATGGATGAATGTCCAAATTTGAGAAATGTGGGACTAACATTCATCCAATGGAAAGATGCCAATTTGTCAATCGCGAGCGGGATGGAGGATGTGCAAGTTTTGAGGATTGCGCCAATAAATGCATACTTTTGAATTTCAAATTTGCTGAAATGACTTGTAAGAGGGAAGTGAAAATGCAATAAATGCCACTTGGCTCAAGGAAAAGGACATGTAAGATGGAGTTATTTCAAACTTGGAAAATATTCCAAAAGATGCCTTTTGAGGAAAATAGAGATTTAATAAATGAATTAAATCTATTTTCATGTGCAACTTGCAAAATCTAGAGGATGGGACATGATAAGAGATTAAATTAATCAAGGGTCAATTAATTTAATAGGATATTAGATGATGTGACCCATTTGACTCAAATTTATGGATTTATTTAAATCAAATAAGAGAGGAATATGATAAGAGGTTAATTAAATAAGGACTTTTATTTATTTTAATTAAAAGAGATGGTGTTGTAGGATTGCAAA
>VDFB02299120.1:0-19909 GCA_007258455.2 Sequoia sempervirens | reverse complement strand
AGGATCAGTGCACCTCCGCAAAAGAAGAAAGCAAGAAAATTTTCGAAGATATCCACTGAGGAAGATGGCTCTCGTACTCTTCACGTTGCTGTTCCAAGAGTTGAGTGTGACCGGAATGAAGCAGTACCTGAGAATTATGTGGTCACGACTCTAGACTTGGGACGCCCTACTGGTGCGCAGATTGTTGAGGAGTGTGATAACTCCTTCCTCGCCCTCAAGAATAGGTTATTCAAGAAAGAAGGGAAGTATAAGAGGTTGAAAAGAGAACACAAGGCGTTAATTGGATATGTACAGCAGTTATCTCGTTCTCGAGGGCAGGATGTACCAGTGATAGAGCCTCCGGCGGATGTACCTAGGGAGTCGATCAGCGGCTTGATGGAGTTAGGAAAAATGGCACAAGAGGCGGATAAATGGGTCACAGGAGTTCGTGCCGAGACAGAGAGATTTATGGAGGACCTTGCTTCTGCGTTTCAGCAGGCCTCTAGTATTTTAACACGGATGGATGCAGTGGATCATGCTTGGGGCGATGCTTCTATCTATCAGAGCAAGGTTATTCAGCGTCTTGAGGTATTGAGGCATGTTCCGTTGCGATTGTTGATTGACGGAGGTGTCATTCAGGAGAATGACGATATGGTCTGGTGGTATTCTTACCGGCAATCCGCAGTAGCTTCTTCGATGCGGCACAGGCGTATTCAGCTAGAGTACATAAGGCTATAGCCAACATTATAGATGGAGTTCAGAATACCTTTGAGGCTATATTTGCTAGGCGGCTGAATCCAGATGAAGTTAATTTTGATAATTTGAGGGGTTTGCTGGTGCCTTTCTTTGCAGACGTTAAGACCTTTGTACAGGATGATTTCGAGAATACTGCTACTTTCTCCACTTTGATCCAGAACATGCAGGACTCCTTGACGGCTTGGAGAAAGTCTTGTACAAGGCATGAACATTCAGTCACAGTATTAGAGTTTCAGCTAGATTGCATTCCGCCAATTTCAGTTCAGGAGGTTGAGGCAGTACTTGGCAGATTTGTTGAGTTTGCAGTCAGAGAGAAGGCCAATGGGAATGCGCTGCTGGACGAGGATCTTCTAGAAGACTGAATATGGGCATTTATTACATTTTCTATTTATGGGAGTGAGTGGGAATCTTTGATTCATTTAATGTACCACTCCCTATTCTGGCAGTTTTTAGGGTTAGGGCTGAGGTGGCACGATTCTGGCCACTCTATTGATTGTAACCCTAGCCGTCTTTTGGGACTTGGCTAGCTATAAAAGGGGGAGTCCCCCTCATTTGTAATTCATTAGAACAGACATTAGATCAAGCATTAGCATTGGAGCTAGAGCTAGAGAGTAGAGTATAGTAGAGTATTGTAGACATTTTGCATAGTGGAGAAGAAAGAAAGTTTTCCCTTTGAAAACTTTTGTGGAGATTGTTGTGTAATACTTTTCATGATAATAGATCTTTTCATTGATGGTGGAATTCGTCTTGTCATGAATAGCTAGCAAGGTCTCTTCTTCCTTTCATATCCAAGTAGCGTAATTTTCATGCAAGTAGTTTACTTTGATATGTGGTGTTTTATTGAGATAGCTTCACTTTATTCCATACCACTAGCGGCTTGTTGATGATAAGTTCGCCTTGCGTGGTCGACTGGAAATCACCTTGAGTTTAACTTCAATTGTGGTTGGTATGCTTATATGCGTCGTTGTGATGGTGTATGCATGTTGAATCATAATTTGAACATCCTTTGTTATCCCTTTGAAGATTGCACCGATTTTACTGAGGCTGTCCGACGTGAGGCTAGGTGAAATCTGGTTGAAGTCTATTGAAACAAAGCTCCATATATCCTGCATTTAGAATAGAATATAAGTCTCTTAGGCCCTAAACCCTTTTACTTTCCGCACATTTCTGACTAGTTTTAGGAAAACAAGCTATATTGCCAAATCATACGCGAGAAATCCCCTTCAAAATCGTACATTAGCTGCTAACTGCAAGAAATCTGAACACTTGTGTAAGTCCCCTCGTAAGAACACAGCAATACACATCAACCAAACTGGGTCTATTCGCACTTAAGGAACCTTGGAGTTGAACGTGTGATCTATCTCGCAATCTTAGCACACGGAATACTTTGATCAAGAGAGAATGGAGTAGCCCTAAACTATTTCGTTCTACTGTTTGGTGCGGTCACAAAAAACACATCAACACTAAGTGAATGCTGTGATTCATACTCCAGTTTGGGCATGTTATTCATATTCTAGTCATGGTAGAAGTTAGGGTTGACGATTGGATAATTTGTGGGTCTTACCAGGCAAGATAAATTATCAGACAAGAAATTGGAGTTGAACGATTGACATTTCAGGCACATTGAAGATGGAGTTTATTATTCAGTTTTGAGGGTTCCTGCAAATCTGTTTTGGGCACCAATCTCAAAAGTTAGGGTATTAGTCATGGCATTTCCATACTGCTAAGTGAATGTTGTGATTCATACTATAGTTTGGGCGTGTTATTCATATTCTAGTAGGGTCGTGGAGCTGTTCATGAGGCGTGACAAACACCTGAAGGCGTGAGTTTGTGTATGGCGCATATTTAATCAATTTTCCTCAGTTGCCCTGATAATGGATGCATTTCAAGGGGTCATGGGCTGTCAATGAAGAGAGTGCAACACCCAAACCTTAGCACCATCATACCTAAGCTGCAAACATAGATTATTAAAGGTCGTGGGAAGTCAGCAGTAAGCCATGAGGGTTTGTTAAGTGCAGACTTGCTCAGACAGTCGCCACCATTGTTGTTTCAGACTTTATTACACGCTGGGCATGATTCCTGTAGCAAACCAGCGACCTGTTCTCAGTATTTGTTTGTATATTGGCTATAGTACTGGCTGCATAAATAGTGGATAGATATCAGACACCCAGCCAAGGAACCGGTCGCATAAAGTGAAGGATTAAAATCAAAAACAGCGATTGATATATAGTACTGGCTGCATAAATAGGGGATAGATATCAGACACCCAGCCAAGGAACCAGTCGCATAAAGTGAAGGACTAAAATCAGAAACAGCGATTGATATAGACATCTAGTTACCCCATGTTCATATGCACGTAATTGATAAGAAAATCGAACACATTGAATATAGACATATAGTTACCCCATATTCATCTGTATACTATTAACTGCATAGACAATACTTTTGCCACAAAAACAAAAACAAAATTACATTCCTACATTTCATTACTTACCAAAAACTCCATTTCTACTCATTAATCAAGGCTAAAAGTTTGATTTTTGTCCAAACAATGTATTATTTCCATTCCTACCCCTTCATTAGTGTTAGCACTTAGCACAAAGATCAAAGAGCTTGCAACAATAAGAATCTTCATTCAACCTCCCAAGTTTGTTTTTATTTTAATTTATTTTCAAGAACCATAAGAGTTTTTCTTTACTTTTTTGAAAATGACATTTTATTGATTTTAATATCCTGTTCATTTTTTCAAAAATTAATGGAAGTCTAATGTTATGTTATTCAATTTTTTCCTAATATTGTGTTTATTTGAAAATGTGTAGATACAAGTATATTCTAAAAGAGCAAGGAGTTCTAGCTCAACTAGGGGTTTCAAAATTGACCCCTTCTTACCAAATTCTTAACACATTATATTGATTGACCAACTTCATAGAGGTGGCCATCATCTTTTGCATTGTAACCAATGCCAATATAAGCACAAGATATGCTATAGTCAAGTGGAAGTCCATTTGTATGTGATTATTGGGAAAAGAATAAGATGTGCCAAACCAACCAAACATGGATTGCCAAAGAGAAAAATTATTGTGTATATCAAACAGCAAGAGGAAGAAAATAGTGCATCCAAAATATATTGATCAAAGTCTCATTATTTATCCAAGAATTGTGCAGGCCAATTGTATGGCCATCCTCAAGTACTGCAATAGTAGCTGCAATTCTTTCATTTTCTAGTGACACCGTCTATAGAAGATGATAGTAACTCTCTTTCCAACAAAAAAATCAAAAGATTTGGGCCCATTATAAGGGGCATTCCATAATTACTCAAGGGCTAATGGCAATATGCTCATTGCATGTTGTAATTATGTCAATGAGCATCCATTCAACCCTATAAGATTGCCATTCTAGAAAGAAATGGTGTGGATATAAATGAGACCCCTAAAGGGTATATAGTTCCTAACTATGAAAAATTATAAAACACCTAATTTTCCAATGAAAGAAAACTTGTAATACTTTAGTGCAGGCCATTAGGGATTAATAAGGTAAAATGGGTGTGTTCATTGTTTTTGATAGATGGAAAGATTGTCAAAAGAGGAACCTATGATGAATATAGGTATTCATTGTTTCATGTGGAATATGGGTTGAGTTTCACTAAGCCTGACATGAAGATGATCAAATTCACTGATGTATCAGCTATGTTTTGATGAGGTTTATGACAATATTGGCTCCATGACAGAAATAATAAGAGGCATAATAGGAGCAGAACAGCCCGCTTCACCTACTTGTTTTTGCTTTAAACCCATGAAAATAATTTCTCTAATCAAGAGGATGTTTTTGCAATTATATGTAGTTAGTGTTGTCATTGATGTCAACACGCTTATGATTGTGTTGTCATTGATGTCAACAAGCTTATGTTTGTATTGTCATTGATGTCAACTGGAGATGGTTGAGAAGTTGTGATGATGCTTTGATTAGTTTCATTATGTTGTCATTAGTAAGTGTTATTGGTGTCAACCTCTAGTGCTTCTTTGATAAGATTTTGTTTGTGGGTGTTACTTAATTTGTTCTATTGCAGTTGGTTTGGTGATGATGAGGAAGTGATGAAGATGATGAGAATGGGTTTCTGGTGCTTAATTTCCAAGTGTTTTTGGGAAAATTTGAATAAAAAAGGAAACAGTGTGTTGTAGAGGTGTTCTAGCATACAAAGTGGTGCTTTGGTTTTGCTCTGCATTTCTTTTGTGTTGAAGATCTACTTGTGCAGTTCGGATATGTTGATCAGAGGTGTTCATAAATGTTATATCCAAAATTTCTTGGTCTGGATCATTGTACAGAGAAAGTTGTGTTCACCAGTGTGTGAAATATGTTGTAGTGATGTCTAGGAGAAATGGTTTTGCTCCACATTTCTCTGCGGTTTGGTTTCTGCTCTTGTGGTTCTGCAAGTGTGCTAATAAGGTTCATATCTACATTTAGTCAAAGTTGTTCGTGGTTTGGTGCTCCGCAAGTTGAGTTATTGAGTTACAGTGTGTGGAAGATTATCTGGGTGAATAGGATGAGTTTGTTCTTCAAGTGAAAGTTGTTGCGAAGGAATTTGTTGGACTTCAAGGTGTTTGTGGAATATTTTAGAGTGTGTTAAAGTGTTGTGTGTGGTCCACAAGTCGTCTTGGATCAAAGTAAGTGTGTACTTAAATGTTTGATGGTGTTTACACAAGTTTGGCCAACCTTGGGTGTTTACACTAATTGCGAATTTGCTTCTATGATTGTGGAAGCGTGGCATGGCATGTATGAGTGTATTTCAATCCGAATTACGGTGTGATATGGTCAGCCTTCATTCCTTTCCAGTGTGTGATGTTGATGTGTTTTTTATGCACCTCTCAACACAGGCAGTGCGTAGGTGCACTACCTCTCTTGAAAGACAATATTCCACAATCAAATTGTAGAACACTATCCCAAGGTCTCTAATGTCAAGTCTTGACAGTGCTTGGAATATCTCAGTTGTTTGATGTGATTTGCTGGAATCACAAAGCGGTCTTACGGATGAATTACAAAGTGGGGAAGTTGGATCTTGAAACAGAGTTCTTAAGATGGGAGAGTTGTTATGCATTTGCTGTAGGTTCAAACAGCAGTCTTGAACTCCATTTTGTCATTGGATTTAGCTTTACAATGTGCAATGAACCTTAGTATAGGTTACTCATTAAATAAAATGAAAAAGGGCAGGGAAGAGAGGAGGTTCTTGAATCTGCAACTAATTGTGAACAGCGATGATGGAGTTCCTGCGATGGATAGCTTCTTGGAAACAATATTCCACTTAACCAGAAATCTCACAGTCTCATGGAATTTGTGCTATCTTCTAAGGTCTGCAAATGTTTCGTCTTTCATTCACCATGTGCATGCATGAACAAAGATAAAAGTTTTGGAGCATCTTTGAATTCAAGCCCAGACTAACTTTACACAACTATCTACCATCAGCAAACAGCAAAAAGTATGGACTAAGAAATCATCTACACAGCAGGAATTTTCATGATCACATGACAGCATTCCTAAAATCTACCAAAGTAAGAAAATAGTTAACTAGAATAGCAATAAAACCTAAGTTAAACATCTAACAATGGAGGTTGAATCAAGCAACATGTGAGAAACTCAAAAAATGCACCAAGTCAATGTATTTTCATTATAAATTTCTGCAGCATGTCTTTACAACAACTCAACTCCCTTTGCAAATGAGAGGAGAGCCCTATTTATAGTGCCCAAAAGGTCAAATGAATGGACAAGATTAATTCTCATTGTGTGGCCAAGATTCATTACAAAATAGGAGTTTCACCTACCCCAATATATCACAATTTAAAAATTACATTTGTGTCATTTCCTATTTTGTGTCCTCTAGTGGCAACCTTTGTAGCACTTCATCTTTTAATTTTGATTGTTGTTTTACTGTAGCTACTCTTTAGGAAGCTCTTTATCATTAATAGGGTTGTCCTCCTACTTCTTGGATGCTGCATATTCTATGAACTTGAGGATGACCGCCTGGAGCTTGTCCACTTCAATAATCTTATACCTTAACACTTGGTAGCTCCACTCCTTCGCGTTATCCTCTAGCCTTTTCCAATCCTCATCATACTTTGCGCCCTGGTCCCGGAATAGCTCTGACTGATCAAAGGCACGGGCAGAAAAACTCATGAATTCCACCGTGATTTCACTACACATCTCGTCCTCCATCCTTTTCTAGAAGTAAGGCTTCACCTTTTCCGGATCCATTTGCACTGTGAGCATATCATATTATGTCATCATCTTGAGATAACAAGTGCATTCTGCCTTGATTTCCTTTATCCATTCTATATCCGGATCCACCTTGCTCATTATTTGCTCCAACCTTTCCTTCCTATTGCCAAAGTCCTGCCGCCATACATCCATCAGCCAGTGATCATCTTTCTTAAATGCAAGCTCCTTTTCCCCACGCATTATTACGGCAATTGAAGGATAGCCTGGAAATCTTTGGAAAGGTGGAGTATCAACGCGAGGGGAAGTCAGTGCATAGCCTCTTGGTGCCCTCCAAGGATTGCTACAGGTCCAAGAACTTGTTGGCTGTCCGAACAGCCCGACCAATTCCCATGTTTCCAACGTATAAGACTTGTCGGAACCAGTCTTCCGTAGTCCTCTCTAAGTTCTTTCTTCTCTCCATCTTATTGATTTGCTCTTTGGACAGCAGTTGGGGCACGGTTGTGGATGTGGTAGGCAGGTCGTCCATCGATGACCACTGCTGGATGTAATCTGTTAAAGCAGCCACCTGTTCTTTAAGCTCATCTTTTTAAATCTTGTCCTGCCTTATCAAATGTACCACCGTGGCCATTGACTCCTCAAGATGCCCTACCTTTTGTTCTCTGGTGGCGGTCCCCAAGTCGATGGTAGAGACGTTGTAACTTATCCCTTCCTGACCTACCACAGGTGTGGCTACTTGCACAGTTCGAGACGCAGAAGCATCCATCGTTACCTTGGATCGGATCTTAAGCTTCTTTTCCTTCTTTGTTGTGATCTGAGCTCGGGCTAAGATGGCTTCTAGTTTTGCCCTTGGGTCCTTTAGTGCGGGAGTTCTTCTCTCAAGCTATTTCTCTAACCACTCTAGCACGACGGACTTGCCCTTAGGTGATCCATGATCACCCTCGCCTCTCTCGGTCAAAGCCTTCGTTTCTTTATCTTCCGAGGTCCTCCCTCCCCTTTTGGTTGCATCCCCCTCTTCTTCGTCGGAGTCTTGGACGAACACGAGGTGCTTGATAGGAAGCCTGGCAGACAGTTGCTGCATGGGACTTTCTTTCTCTGTTGTCTCTTCCTCTTTCTGTTCCTTAGCATGCTCAACCTCGTGCACAGGTTCTTTGGATTGTTTGACTTCGAGGCTCTTGACAACTTGGGTTCCACTCTCAGGTAAACCTTCTCTTGGAATATCTTCTGGTGGCTGTCCTTCTTCGTCACGGGGTGACCTTTCTGCTCCCGCCTCGGTGTCCTTCAGCTGCCGGGCCAGCTCTTCCTCAAGATCATCGTCAAAGGTTTGCACGATTACCTTACCACTAGTGCTATCTTCCTCGTCCCCACTCTCGGAAGAGCCCGTTCCCTCCTCCTCATAAGCCACCCTGTCAATGGTTCGGTGTTCGTACTCCAGGTGCTCGTGGTATTCATCGGCTTCCTCCTCAAAGGGCTTCGAGGCTTCCCGCTCTCGTTCCTCCCACTCCTTAGAGATTAGCATGGTGGCTTCCATAGCCGGTGGCCCTGTCGGCGGTTGTGAAGGCTGAGCAGTAACGAGGACTTGTGCAAGGGCTGCTTCAAGAGTGGGATCCATTAGGATCTGGGAGAGTTCAGGGGGAAGATTTTGCATATGTCTTGAGAGAGCCTCAGGCATGGTGGAAGTGGGAATAGGTGCTGTTACTGTTGCTAGAGGGAGCGATGTGGTTGGTGACATGGCAACAGAGAAAGGGGGAATAGTTATGGCAGAAGAAGAGTCGACAATTATTACAGACTCGGCCGGAGGCAAAGGAGCAAGATGGACAAAAATGTCCACTGCCGGCGGGGATGTGGCGATCATAGCTAGGGAGGTAGGTGG
The DNA here is from genome assembly GCA_007258455.2 of Sequoia sempervirens. Classification (NCBI taxonomy): domain Eukaryota; kingdom Viridiplantae; phylum Streptophyta; class Pinopsida; order Cupressales; family Cupressaceae; genus Sequoia; species Sequoia sempervirens. The sequence continues at coordinate 11,097 of VDFB02299120.1, read as the reverse complement.
TGCAACGGCAGGGGAAGGGAGAGCCAAGAGGGGTTCCAATTGATCCGTACTCTTTGCTTCCTCCTCTTGGGTTGAGGGCCATTCCGCGGTGCTCCCCGTTAGTTTGAGCCTTTTGGAGGGTGAGCCCCCCGTTTCTTTCCTTGCATAGACCTTGGGGTCGGGAGACTGTTCTGTTTCTGTCTCCTTTCTCTTCTTGGATCTGGTGACCAAAGGAGACTTGGAGGTCCCGCCGGTCGAAGTGGCGGCAGCGACATCGTCTGTGGCACTTGGCTCACTTTTGAGCCCTTCATAAGTCAAAATTACTTCCTACTGTTTCAATTGGGCTATCCGTCCATCAACCCACTCCTTAGTACGAGCCAAGATTGAGGCGGGTCCTGGTCTCGAGGTCCGCCAGACACCTGCTTCGTCCAGTCTATTGTTGGTAGTGGCAAGTTGGCAAGCTGCGAGTACTGGGGTCCATTATTACGCTGGTGCTCTCGTCTTCTTGACTTGGTGGTCGGTGGGAAGCGGTTGCACCTTCACTTACAAAATCTTGTGATCATTGCATATAATTGTCTTGCGTACCTCATACATCATCGACAATCTCCCCAAAGTCTTCAGTAACCTTCTGGTGGAGATGAAGGCGAATCTGAGCCCTAGCGCCTTTCTTATCAATGACCATATGTGTGTCTATCCGTAGGCGGTGTGTAGGTGAAAATGGTAATCTTTTAGTTCCTTCTCGGAGTTACCAGCACACTGGGAAGTTTGTAGTCGATACATGCCCTGGCCGAGAGTCATGGGATAAGAGATCCCTGCTATGTTTTTGCTACTGAAGATTGCCTGTATGTGCTGGAGCTGTCAGGAAAGCTCCAGTAGGATGATTCAGTCGTTGGGGTATCGAGGCAACCTGTTTGGCCTTTCAATGAAGCCCTGGGCACAGATGTATGTGAACTTTGGGTATTGAATGAAGAGGAAGGCATACTGCTTCAAAAATGCCCTGGCACTGTGGGAGACCCTCCTCTCGAAGTCCCCGGCAATCACTCTGATAATATGGCCGATGAAGGCGTCATTCACTCTGCAATACTCCCTCTTGAAGTTTCGGTACTGGAGCTGCAGGTACCTATCATAGGCCTTGAGTTTCCGACCCCGCTCCCGATCGGGTGCTACAAACAATCCATTGTACTGCCTCCAATCCGCCAAGGAATAGACGAGATAGGAAGTCATATAGAACTTGGAGCTCTTCTTTACATTGACGAACTGCTCATGGAAGCAGTTGCTTATGATTCCTCCCCAGTAAAACGAAGTCTTTGTGGTAACGTCCTCATTCCCTCGAAGGATCTGCTCGACGAAGTACACCATCCATTCCTAAAAGAAGGCGGCTGTAGGGAGGCCCATGACCCTGCTTAGCATTGTGACCAAGTCGTGGTAATCTTCGTGAAAGTCACTGCGGAAGAGTTCCTGAGGAACCTTCGCAGCACTGCCCCGCTTTTCTTTAAGCCAATGTTGATTTATTGACCTTTTACAGCCCGCCGGATTGTCATCTCATGCTGCCCGGCATTCTTCTATGGTGGGGACTTCCATCTCTTGGAAAGTGGGGATGTGGAAAGTCTTTGTGATCCCTTCAGTCGACATGTCGGCGAGGACGTTGCCCTCTCTATCAATGATTGTCCTTGTGTCGGGTTGATATGCCTCCCGACAAGCCATGACCAACTCGGGGGCCACGAGGGATGGAGAGAATCCAGTAGCCTTTGCGATTCCGCTTTGCCTTATCAATCTTGCATTCTTGGTCGTAGGATTGAGCCTGACCCTTTGCGTGAATTCCTCAATATCGACATGGCCGATATTGGTATCTGTGATCTCCTTCCAATCTGTGGTGACCTTCGAGTGCAGAGGCTCACCCTGAAACTGGTATTTCATTTGGTCCTTGTCCTCTTTCCCTCGAGGAGTCTTGCCCGACTTTTTCCCTTTGTCCTTTTCGACGGCCGCCCCCAAAGGTCCCGCACCCGATTCCATATATTGGCAGAGAAATGCGAAGGGGTGCGGTGGGGCGAAGGCGTAAAGTGGCACGAAAGGAGAATGGGAGATCCGATTTCGAAATGTCTATCAAGCGCCAGCGATAGCGGTGATATCATCAGTCTTTGGATTAAAGAACTTAGAATGATCAGACCAGCGGACTATCGCAAAAGTCGATTCAGCATCTAGAAGCGGAGACGATGGTCCTCAATCAAGACTATCGATAAGTCCTCATCCGATCGCCATCGTCAAAGAAAATCAATTTCGAATTAGGCTCATTTGGATTGGATTTAGGGACATCCGAAGGTACAGGTCGAGAAAACTGTCGGAGATGGTACATTTTGGGAGCAGAAGGATTAGAATTCCAGGAGGCAGAACTCAAAGTTCGAGATCAGCCCGGATTCGTGATCGAGAAGGTGTAATTTACTTGGCGCTTGCGAATTCTTGAAGTCGGCGGAGGCCGTTCATCGCCGCCATTCAAAATGGCTATCGTTAGGCGAGGAAATAAATTAGAGGCGGCGGCCGATCCTGGCCGGCAGCAGTCATGAGGAGATCAATTATCAAAAGCAATAATGTCATATGAGCATCTCGGAGTCTCACCGACCAACATAAAGGAAAGGCAAATTCGGCGTGAGATCTTAGCAACAAATGAATCTTGGCGCTGGAGTCCTTAAATCTCGGCGGCTGAAATAAGCAGGACGGACCAATACATGAGCGTTGCCATTTTATTTCATTTACCGATCTTCGCGGCGTGATGCAGAAAGGCGGGCTGCGAGGCTTCGGAGAAGTTGACCTTCGAACTGGCGAATGGCGAAGTCGGGGCGGAGGCACGAAGCATGCGACATGGAACGGAAGCAGGCTGATACTCGGAGTTGGATCGCGGCAAATAAGCGAATTACGGGCGGGAAGGTCGGAAGGACGTCGGAGTGTCATAGAGAATGATATGCCATGAGAGGTTGGCGAACATGGAGAGTCCTGCCGACAAAGGAGTCTTCGGCGTAAGTTTTCGGGTCGGGGAAAGGTCTTGGTGAACCAGCGATGTCTCCCCCACTAGGTTCATGTTTGCCCAAAGATGAGGGGTCGGCGTGAGGTCTTGGTGAACGCGCTATGTTTCGCCGACGAAGAGCCCCGTCAACGTAACCTATTGCCGACCTTCACGAAGTCACCCTGATTGGGGATCCGAGCTCGCCAAGACAAAGGGTTTCGCTAGGAAGTCTTGGCGACAGCTAGGGGGTCTCGTCGAAAGCGAAGGCATCGCCAAGAGGAAGGGAGCTCGTGGTGAGGTCTTGGCGACATATGAATGTCTCCCTGATAGGCCACTCGACAAGAGCAGGATACGCTCGGTGAAAGGTCTTGCCGAATCGGGGAGGCCTCAACGACAGCAAACGAGGGGCGGAATCCCGGGTACCCGGGCCCGAGAGAGCCAAAAGCTGTTTTGACATCTTGTTTTTGCTAAGTCTTTGCCGGTAAAGGGAGCGTCCGGGCCCAAGGGTCACGAATGCCCCTGCGAAGAACGGCTGCGTGGAGATAAAGCTCTGAATTGGTCATGGGGATGCTATGTTGGTTTACTCAGTTTTCGAGGACATGGGTTTTGTTCGTGGTGCCGTATTTTATCATTCACATGTCACTTTGATGGTTGTTATTCATTTTAATCCCTAGAAATCACGAAAACAATGTTCGGGAGGGTGAACGGAGGACCTACCTCGAACACTCGATGCGGGGAGGTGCGGGATCCACTCACGATTGATGAGGTGATGGTGAGGGCGATGAGCGTGAAGGTCTCGAAGACGGTGGGCTCCTCTAGCAAGTTCTCTGATCACTCTTTGCAACACTGTCCAATGAAAATGACGGGCTTGAGCGGGTCTTTTATACCCCAATCGCCATTAATGGCCTCATTGAATGCACGTACGGCGGAACAAAGGTTGGTGGATTTAAATTCAACAACGGCGGCGGGAAACCCGGGGTACGGCGGCCGGGAAGGCGCAGGACGGCGACCGTTTGATAAGTTCCACTTGGAGATTCACCGGCGGCAAAGGGGAGGTCGGGGCCCAGAAGGTGGAACTCCGCCAGAGGTTCGCCGTGAGGAATGGCGAAACACTCACGGAACCCCGAGAGCGGAACTCCGGAGGGTCAGACAGCCGTCAAGATTTCCACGGATTTTAGCAGACGGCAAACAGGGGTCCGGACCCCAGGGTCCGGGAGGACGCAAGCTGAGCACCGTTAGGAACGACGGGTGCAACGGGGAAACCCAGCAAGGGAAACTCGAACGGCCGGGCCCGACAGGGCCCGGGGCCGTTGGCAGGGGCAAATTGCCAAAGAGACTCTGCAAGGCACCAGAACATGACAAAATTAAAAGGGGAAGGAACGGTCAACTTATGGTGAGACTTTGAAGCAACATTGACCATCCGGGACACCAAAAATGGGGCACGCAAAACGAGGCAGCGACAAAAATGACCCGACAAGGCAAGAAAAAAAGAGGGTCCCCGTTCGAAACGGGGCGTGTGTGCCGAAGGCACAACACGTGAATGTTTTGGTGCTGACCTAATTTGAATTTGCACAGTTGAGGTGCATAGCTGACCTTGGAGAATGTTTTCAAGGTCAAAAAAAGGTATAAATAAGTGTTCTGTTGATGGAGGATTGTGTGTAGAGTGTCTAATGCAAATTGCAATGTTGTGAAGTGTGAAGTTGTGAAGTGCAGTGTGAGATTTAATGAGTTACACTACTGGAAGCAGTGAGCAAAAGGCGTCTACAATCTTCAAGAAGGCTACGAATGTGTTGGAGATGTTGTGGTGGACATTTTTGTTGCATTGAGATGGATTTCTCACTTTAACATTCTTCTTTTCTTCTTTTTTGTAATCTAGTAGTGAGCCCTTCTTTCTTTTGGGCAGTGAGCCTATTGTATTCGGTGTTACAATCACTATTGTGAGCTAATCCTCATTGTGGTTTTTCCCTTCTTGGGTTTTCCACATAAATCCGGTGTTCTATTGTGCATGGTGTTGATGTGTTTTAGTTTTTGTTATTTTCTTTCATGCTAAATCATTCTAACAATTTAAAGGGTATCAAAGTTGATGTTGATCTGAATTTTTATGAGGGTTTTTAAGTTTTAATGTACAACCGATTCACTCCCCCCCCCCCCTCGCAGTTGTCTTGCGCATTCAATAGATGCCACCATACAAAGATGTTGAAGTTAGTGATGAGTACAAGGAAACACTCACTATACTCTTCTCCAATCCAAATGTAGAGGATATATTTATGGGTCAGTTTGAGAAGTTTATAGCTTGAACAGGTCAAAACCTTATGACTCTTCTTGACAAGTGCAAGAAGAAATGCATACATGATGGTACCTGCATAGAAAAGGATCTATTTACATGCAGCCTCTTTCCATCAAAGTTCTCTCACAAGTATGCATTTTGAATTTTTGTATTCTTGCTTTTCATTGGCAACCTTTCCTTTATAAATTTATGATTTTATTATTTTTAAATTCACAAAAGATTGTAATTTTTTATTTATTTTGTCTTGAATCTCATGAGGCTGTGAGTTTCTCTTTAGCTATGTAGAACTAGAGTGCATACTCCTGCATCCACTCAATTAGGCACAACTTGTTGACAAGGAAAAAAGACAGAGGAGTTGTGTGTGCATTCCAATTTTTTCCTTCTCTCACACAAGCAAGTTGAGTACACAAAGGGCACAACGAGGTATTGGGATGTAGGATTTGAAAGTGTCAATTGCACAACTTTCCTTAGTCTGAATCAATGATGAGGGGCATGAGGCCGCTACACTAAAAATGCATAGTGTAGCTAGTGGGAGTGGTGCTAGCATTACTTGTTCCAATGAACCAATTGATAATATCAATGCTCTTGATGAAAGGAAATAAAATGATTTGTATTGAATTTCCATGTGCAATTCCACATTTGAACATTGGGCGTAGTTGTGTTTTGAACATTTATAAACCATTTTGATTTATCTTTAACTGCTGACATTGAATTATCAATTATTAGATGTCATTTGTATTTAATTTTGTATTTTTTGTGCAAATTATAGCTATTTTTTTTTATTTTTAATATTTTCTATATATTATGTACTTTCGTTAAAAACTAGCAAACTGCCATACTCAAACTTCATCCAGCTACTTAGGAAAATATTGTAATATAATTAGGGTTATTTGATTCTACAAAGAAAGCCTGTTATCATATTCAAAATTGGCAAAGTGTTTTTTTAGGACCCTAATACAGCATAAAAGAATGTAGACATCGAAACTTGAAACAAAGAGATTATTATATCACTCCAAATGTCACCAAAGGGCATTCTTTCTTCATCATTGATGTCCCTGCAAATTTTAAATCTTATGAGTCAAAGATTTAAATTCATCAAGTTTTGTGATGTTCAATATTTTGGTCTTTAGAATAATGTCTTGTCATGTCCCCGAAAAATTGTAACACATTGAAATGCAAATAAATGTATAAAATAAATAAAATGCATATTAGCAATTTAATTATAATTATAATTACAATAGTAAATAAAGAAACAGACAAATAGTCATTCATCATGATAATATTATAATAATCCTGGTAATTACTATAAACTAATATAAACCAAATAATAATAAACAAATAAATCATTATAAATATAAACCTAAATATTATTATAAATAATATTATGATAGAAATCTAAATATTATTATACAATTATCATGTGCATAAATTAATAGTTACAAATCATGACAATACAATTATCAAATGAAATAAATTAATCTCTAGAACCTGGCCTAAATGATTCATATCATTTACAATAATTGGGAAAGCATCAATTCCCAAATAAAAACATAAACAGCAACAAGCGGTCAACTATCCTAAAACATAACAGCCAATATTAGTGATGAATCGGTTCCCACAAGGCAGCGATCACACAAGGGACATGTCCCTAGTCAAAAGGTGGATGAGACTCTTGGAGATTGACGTATAAAAAGGAAGAGACATCCAAGGCATCGCTGAAGGGATAGAGATAGGAGATGGTGGGCAGAGATAAGTAAAGGTGGCTGGGAATAAAGGAACTCTTGCAGATCGTAAATATTAGAGAGGCAGCAGCGGTGAAAGGGAATAAGTATACATTTAACAGTAAGTTAAATATAATAATATAAAGACATAATTAAGTATCATTATGGTATATTCGCAAATGATTCACATATCTGCTTACCCATATATATATATGGGGGTCACAAATGATTCACATATCTACTTACCCATATATATATATGGGCTTACCCACATATATATATATGGGTAAGCAGATATGTGAATCATTTGTGAATATACCATAATGATACTTGCAGCAATTATTAAGCCTTATAAGTAATGATGACTCTTTAATATAAACATAAGTAGATTATGTATATTTATGAATTGTCCTCATCCTATGATCAATCTAGTATAAGGTTGAAGGAGACGAGTAAGGAATCAAAAAAGTGGAGAAATACAACAACTCAAGTGATGTACTCACTTAGCAATAATATTTAGCATATTTTGAATATAAGAAACAGATATTGCTAATCTGATTATTGGTGTAATGTTTTTTTTTAGTATTAACATGATAATACTGATGTTGATATTGACTTAAAGAATCAATAATAAATGCAAATGTATTTGATTGCTAAAAGATTGTCTTCTTTGTGTTTGTAAACTTATTGGGAGGAAGGGTGTAAGGGAAGTGGTGCCTAAAAACCCCACTTAAGATTTCACCCCTGGAACCCAAGGCAAGGATGGGCCATGGAGGGGTGGAAATTCCACCTAAGGTTTTTCCTAGGCCAAAGGCATGGGTGGGCCATGGAGGGGTGGGGGTCAACTTAAGAATCTGCCGAGGCCAAGGAGGGGTGGTAGGCCTAGACCACTTATACGCTGCCCTGACTGTCCCCAATAGGTTAAGTGTCTTCTGAGGTGATGACGTGGGTAGAGAAAGCAGGTACAAGTGTTTCCACTAAGCACGCCACTCCGAAGGTGGAATTGTCTTGGTTTGGACGTTTAGCTCAGGGCCAAGTGGTGGGTTGTCCTGATCAGATGCTTGTGCTCTTGGGCTTAGATAGATAGCTTCAGGTGGATCTACCCATGCTACTCCTCTTATGTCTTCATTATTGCTTTTGTGATTATGTTTATATTTTGGATATCTAGATATAAATGCTAATATATATGTGTATGTGGAAATGGTGTTTATATGGTAAATGCAGATTTCAATCCAGGATTATTTCATTAGAGAGAACATCCCTTTAGAAAGAAGAAACCCTAAACCGAGGGCAAGGCCGGGTAAGGGACATTACATGTTTAAAGGCCATTAAGAAAAATCAGTAACAGATCAATTTTTGGATCTAAGGCTGATGTTGCTGCCCTTATGTCCAAGAAGACAGTCAAATTGTAAATTCATTTGATCTCTTCTACTTACATCCAAATCTTATAATTTAAGCTAAATACCATAGAAATCATGCATTCATGATTCCATAAATAGATAATCTCCTACATTTGCATTAGATGTTACATGTTATTTAATTAAATTTACCAGCTTTCATACACTAAACAAAGAGCCTAGTAAATGAGAACTCTAATATAGAAGCTCCCTGTAGCACATCATATGTTTGACTATATCATTAACATTCTATTGCCAATGTTTAATATATTTCTTTTCATGCATATCTTACATTCTCTTATAAATTATAATGAAGTAAAAATGCTAAAATTGATCAATTGTAACTTGAACCCCAACAAGTAAGAAAAGACCTATAATAAGTAGGACAAATAATGCACTAACCAAGGACAACAAACCGAGTAGCCCATTTCAATATACTAATTCCAACTTTTCCAGAAGGAAGCTCCATCAAATAAGGCATCATGATTGGCTGTATATAGAAGGCAAATCCAAATATTGATGTCGCTTGAGAAATATTTTCTGCATCAAAATATTGTCAATTCAAATGTAATAAATAGTTGGCATGCCTCAAATAACTCAAAGTAAGCCTTTTATAAGCAAAAATGTCTAAAACAGAAGGAATTAACAGAATGTACAAGTTCATATATTCTACTCCTAGAAAAAATTACCATATGGAGGAGTATCTTGACAAACAATTCTTTTGAATTGAACGAACAGAAATTACAGTAAAGAAATTCTTTTTTTTTCAAATAGAAACTACAATACAGACACAAATTGCCTGGAACCGCAAAAACAGAACACATTAATCTAAGTACTAGGGTATAATAAAATTTTACTCAACTCTAATTTAGGATCATGTACCACTGTCAAGTTGGAGTCAAAGTTTAGCTATGCCAAAACAGTGACGGATGTTAATGAATAAACATATCAAATTAAAGACTGTCAGACAAAGTCCACATACTATCTTGAATGCACTTGACAAAATGTCTTTTTCTTTGACCCTTCAAGGCATCCAATCAGTTACGTACAGTTCTTTATGGATCAGTGTCTATTCTGAAGCATAATTGCTAAGAGAGCTGAAGATTTGACCAAGGTGCTTACAAATTCTGACCATAAAACCTTATAGCTCACCAGACCGTTGGCTTTACTTATTGATGTTAACACTGTTGAGGCAGATAACTAGTACAGACAAATCCCGCAAAACAAGATCACTGTTGTCTGTACTTATTTCTAGGGAGTCTAAGGTTGGAGAGAAGGTAATATTGAGGGTTAGACCTCAGAAAAGTACATGTTTAACACTTAAACACAAATAGAATTCACCATGACAGAATAATCGTTTTTTCATAGAAATACAATGATTATCTTTTGCATATACATATTTTATTTGTCAAATATCTTTAATTCTATTCTCTCTTTGTGTGTATTCATAATAATCCTAATTTAAATAACATAATAATGCTAACTTAAGATGATAATCTTCCTAACTCGGCTTACTCAAAAACTAGCATATTACTTTTAATAATAACCTATGCTAGCTATTCTGGCACTGGCTTTGTCTGTTCCCCACATTACATTATTAATTCTTGGCTTGCTTGGATGGAAATGGCACATAATATTCATCTGTCTTAACACAGAAAGAGCAGCAATGAAAGCGTTTTGACTTAGCAACAATGAAATGGTTCAAAATTGAAGGTGGCAATTTTTTCTTACCCATGTACAAAACTAGAAAAGTTGAAAATTTACAACCACTTAAATTCACTACTAATGGAGACAATCTATGGAAACATTAAATCTTAAATTTTACGTGCTCATGACAAAACTAATTATTCTTGTCTCTCATTGAATACTTGTTTCTTTTTAGTAAAATTTGCATTTTTCAATCTTTATTGTTAGGAAAACAAACACTAGGTGGTCATAATAGGAAAATGAATTCTGAAATGTCTTGATCTTACTTAATGATGGAACTCCAACAATTTCAAGTTGACCATTGTGAATTGCCGGTAATCCATGTTTGATGCTATCAATCAATATGACCACTAGAAGCCATAGAACTAATGCAGTTCCAAGAGCTGCTGCTTTATCCAACTGCATGAAACATAATACAAGATCAAATATATAATTTCCATTCAATTGGAAGGAGTCCTTTCAACACATGCAATATTCCATAGAAGTACCAACTACTCTATCAACACATAATTGACTTGTCCAGTGCAAATATAAAGCAAATGTATTTGACAATTAGGAAACGATGTGTGTGTATGGCTCTTTTACAAACATAGAAAGAACAATCCCTTCAATCTCAACTTTTCTTATCTGCATTTGTAGTTAACACTCAAAGAAACCTGATTACAAAAATTTATATAAGGTTTTGTTGTGTGGAATTGTGAAGAAACTATTCCTTTGTTCTAAGAGGGTGAGTCCCCTATATGTTGTGGCACAATAACTGTCGCTATTACAGTACCTAAGAGATCTTTTATTAGTGAAGTTAATTCAAAAATGGTTCTTTCTTTTCTATTGATAACGAGATTTCTTTAATTACATTAATAGTGGGAAGAAGCTTCAAAACATGATCATGTACCAGAAAATATCTGGGAATGAAAAAAATTATGTAAGATATGTCTTTCAATAGCTTAATTTCCAACAGGAGTTCCCTCAAAAGGTAGCAAAGTCATCATAAACTAAAAAAATTATGTG
>VDFB02299119.1:0-66468 GCA_007258455.2 Sequoia sempervirens | reverse complement strand
ATTAAAATGGTCATTATGGGACTTTTTCATGCAAGCTATTTTGTCAAAAACAACTTCTCCAAAGGCCATCCCATAGCTTGCAGTGAAATCTAAATTTTGTTCTTTATTGGGATCAAAGGGAAATTTATCCCATACAAGTTCCTTAACAAAATTAGTTGCCTTCACACCCGGATCCCATATGCTGAAGGGCTGATTACTTTGATCAATAGGAAATTGCCCTTCGTACTCCTCTTGGAATGGTGACTCTCTGAATGAGACGCCTCCCAACTCACCAAAACTGATATCTTCATGAAAATCTTTATCCAATAGCTTAGTTTGATGATCAAAAAGATTCAAATCCATGACTACTCATGTCATCTTCATTACTAGCTGATTTGAAAACTTCATCCTTCTTGTCTTCAATGAGCCCTTCATGCAAAGGTATATCACTGATCTCTTCATTAGTTGTTACAAGCATACCAAGGAAGTCTTCTTTATTCCTTGTCATAGACTCTTCATGTGTACTCAAAATTGATGTTGCCTCATTGCACTCATCCTCAGCATGTGCAGACAACTGCATATCAATAGGTATTTCTTGAGAAACAACCTTACAATCATTGAGAAACAACATTTTATTTCCGTCTTCTGCATTAATGACTACCTCATTTTTTTGCTTTGTCTTCTTCAAGTGTGGCTTCAATTTTCTCTCACACTGAATGAACAAATCTTTGATCAACATACCGGCAGTAGAGGAATTCTTTCCTTCTTGTTCATGAATGTTTAATAGAAAAGTTAAGACGGATTTTGGAATGTCATCCATCTCATTGATAGTTAAAATTAAAATGTTTCTCATTGCTGCAACTACGTCCTCTTCTTGTTCACTCCAAGTTGAAATAAAGAGGTAATGGATCAAATAATATATTCAATCTTGCATACCCAATTCAACCAACAAAATACTTGTTTTGAGTTCTGAAAAGATCTTCAATATAGCAGCTCTTCTGGAGTACTGATTGCTATCAGTTTCATCAAGGTCTTGAAAACTTTCCACTATCATATTTAATATGGTCTTCATAGTTTCGTCATCATAGGGCAATTGAGGAATTACAATTCTTATTATCTCCATAAAACAGGAAGAAATCAACAGCTTCGTTTCTTCATCAGGATGCCCCAACCAATAGGGCTGATTCAAAGTATTCACTATAGGAGCTAGTGCCAACTCTATTTTCTTTGAAGGTGATGGCTTCACACATCTCAAGCATTGTTCTAACAAATGAAGAATGTTTTCTTCATTTTCTCTTGACTAAAATTCTTTACCAAGTCTCTTTCTAGCCATAAAGAGAGTCTCTGCCAACTTCATCTCTTCTTTATTAGCCATGCCTAACTGCCAACTTCTAGATACCACAAGGAGTTGAACTAGAATCTACTTTGACTTTCGGTGTAGTACCGGAGATCTTTGTCACTCATCTGCCTAAACATGAAGCATTGATCAACAGGATGGTAGGATCTTCTACTCTGATACCATTGAAATATGCCCCTTAATTTTTCTTGGAATTTTTACAACACAATCAACACTACGCCAAATGAATTAGCGTTAGCTCCAAAATTGAAAACCAATTTAAAATGATCTCAACGCCAAGAATGCACACTCAATCCAAATGAAGGAGAGGTGTTGTCATATGGCAGAGATAACTAACCAATAACTGAAATGAAATTACAATTGAATGGAGCTAGGCGGTAAACTAGCCATGAAAGAATTCTGCACTTCCACTAAATCAGTGGGGGGAAAAAGATTACAAAACAAACTAATTCATCCGCTACGGCGGGCATCCACTCGTGAGTGTGAATTCACCACTTTTCAGTGGGTATAAATGAGAGAATTAACAAGTTCTTTTTCCACACTGGCGGTAAACCATCCATGGGTTACAAATGTGATAATTAAACACAAATAAAGCAGTAATAAATGGACTGAAACAGTACTACTGCTATCAGCCTTACAATGTAGAGAACTACTGCAAATTACAAGTGTTTTCAATAGAATCAAAGTACAACTGATAGAAGATGATCTCTCTCTATGATACCCTTTTGAATTATTGAAAATCAAACCAAAGTCTGAACCTTGAGCAATCTGATTTTTCATACCAGCAAACTGAGATTTCTTACCAGCAATTAGCCATCAATTGACTACTCATATCTTCACCCCAAAGCTTCTGCCTTCTTCAAATGGACTGCACATGAGCACAAACTCCTCCAAAATCCAATGAAACTGAAATTTCATCAATTCCAAAGCTGGGCGACCAAGAAGCAGCCACTATCCAAGCACAAATATCACCAAAATGGCCCAACACGAAATCCAAAGCACCAAGTACAAGGTACGGCCCTAGGAAGAAGTCGGCCTTGCTTTAAAAATCAATCTTTCCATGATAAAATCTGCAAATGCACAATTAGGGGCGCCAAGAGCAAAGACATTGAATAATCAAATACCCCTAATGAAATTAAATTCCCTCTATGAGCTGCAATTAAAAACATCTTCAGCTATACAAAACCAGCAAGCTCAAATCTGGAAATTTTCACCAAATTCACCAACATTGAAGCTCAATGTGCACTTCTGAATGAAGCACACTCCCAATTGACCATCTAAGGAACCATAGTTTCAGGCCCGAAGAATGGTGTAAAATACTAAGCTCCCCCTTAGCCAGGTTCTGAAATCAATTCAGCAGCATAACTTTATAATATTTTCCAAAGATGAGAAATGAATGAGCAATGGCCTGCTTTTATAGAATTGAAGGTGACTGTTGGCTCTTCAACTTCCATCTTTTTTTTCCCTCCAAAAGAGACACCCATTTCACTTTTGAAATATTTTAACTTTTTAAAATATTTCTAGGCATCCAAGCCTTGAGGAGAAATATTTACTTTAGAAATATTTAAATAATCTCTCAATGAGACATCCACCCTCAAAGGCCACCTTTTAAAACAACTTTAAGTCATTAATACTAGGCCAAGGGGGCCAATAAGAAATTATAACATTAATGATTTGGAATAAATCATTTTACCCAAAATGAGCCTCAAAATGCTGAAAGCCAAATATGCTCCAAACTGCACTGCTCGAAATGGAAACTGAGCTGACTGCTGATGCTATTGCCCAAGATGGCACTGCCAAAAATAGAACTTACTAAAAATAGTAAATTCTAAAAAGTTGCCCAATGCCTTTGCAAAACATACCACTGCGAAGCTCTTTGAAAACCCCAAAAACTCCACCAAACATGCATCCAAAACTCTAACATACAAGCCATAAAAAGTGCATCAGAACCCCTGTAAAATAGGAAACCCTAATTTTACCTCTGGTGAGCCTACGAGCTTCCGGAAATAAGCTATCAGTCACTAAAGGGCGTATAGCTAAAATGGGGACATTACACAGGGTTGTAGTAAGAACAAAACAGATGATGAGTGCATTTACCTGATTCTTTTTAAGCTTCAAGGTCCCTTTCTGATTTTTTCCTCTAGATTCTATTCTACAATGGATGCCTTGGGTGCACACTTTACCATGCCTACTTTTGAGGTGTTTTGTGATCGGTTGACACTAGAGCAGGCCAAGATATCACAGTTGGATGCTCTCTCAGGATCTAAGAACCAAACATTGGTAGCTCAGACATCTAAGGAGAAGCAGAAGCAGAAACTGAAGCCGAAGACAGATTCAACTGGCAGTGAGAATTCCTCCAAGCCACCTAAGTTTGATTCAAAACCATAGTCCAATCCTAAACAGGGAAAATCTTCTAAGTCTAGTGAGTCTTCCTCCAAGACTAGGAAGAAATCAAGTGATCCTTGTAGTTTTTGTGGCAAGGAAGGACATCCGGTTTCCAGGTGTTGGAAACGATTAGAGGCTTTAGACAAAGCCATGCAGTAGCATCATATCACCTCACCTCAGGCTCCTCCACCCACGGGGACAGGTCATGCTCTTTCCGCACGAGCCTTATCTTCAGGATCCACATGGATTATTGATTCTAGTGCTTCACACCATATGACACACTCACAGGAGATTGTCACAACACTTGCCCATAGTGATACTTCACAAATTGCAGTTGGTGACTTAGCACAACTTTCAGTTAAGGGTTAAGGTACTGTTTCATTGGGTGGTGGTTGTCTTCAGGATGTGCTTCTAGTTCCTGACATTTCGACAAACCTTCTTTCAGTCTATCAGATTTTCCATTCTGGCACTGGTAAGACAGTTGAGTTCTCACCACATGATGTGGTTATTCGAGACCTTCATGACCCTAATTTGGTTGTTGCTACTGGGAGTGTTGATTTTGAGTCCCAGTTATACCAGTTTGATGGCTTTGAGAGTTCAGACAGTTAAGGTTTCTCTCTTATAGCACATCCAGACACAGTGAGCAGGCATTGGCATGAGCGTTTTGGCCATGTCAATTATAGATATCTACAACAGATAAGGATTGAACTCCCTCAGATTTCCTGTACTAATGGTGCATGTCGAGGTTGTGTCCTTGGAAAACATCACCGGGATTCTTTTCCTACGAGTAGAGCCACACGTGCTAAGGCACCTTTGGAGTTGATACATAGCGATCTCATGTCCTTTCCGACTCCTTTTTCAAGGGCCTGATATGTGCTCACTTTTATTGATGACTTCTCCAGATGTACATGGGTGTACTTTCTTAAGTACGAGTCTGATGTCTTTGATTCATTCAGGATCTTTACGACATTTGTGGAGAAGCAATCTGGACTTTCTATCAAGAAGATACACACTGATAATAGGGGGGAGTATGTTAATCAGGCTTTCAGGGATTTTTGCACTGAGCATGGTTTGCAGCATCAGTTCACAGTACCTTACACCCCTTAGCAGAATGGTGTTGCTGAGAGAAAGAACTGAACCTTACGGGAGATGGAAAGTTGTATGATACAGTCTCGAGCTATGAGTTCTTCATTCTGGGCAGAGGCTGTCAATTGTGCCAATTATATTCAGAATCGGATGCCTCATAAGGCATTGTGACATATGACTCCTAAGGAGGCTTGGACTCATGTCAAGCCTGATGTTTCTACATTCCGAGTTTTGGGTAGTGAGGCTTGGGCATTTATTCCCGATGCTCAGTGGAAAGCCATGGAGAGGAAGAGCTGACCACTCATATTTGTTGGCTACTGTGAGGATGTTAAGGCGTACAGGTTGTTTGATCCTTGTAGAAACCCCTGTTCTCACTGATTTCTGAATCTATTTGATTTTGCTTGTTTTTGAACATTTTTGATTTTTTTGAGTTTTTTTGCATAAACAGAAGATGTGCGATTTTGGAAGAAATTTCTTGTAAAAATTAAATAAAATACTACAAGTCTAAAAATGATGGAAACTGCCTAATCTATTGATGTGAAAAGGTTTATTGATCTTCTAGGCTTATTACATCTGAGATCTGATAACATGCAAACTAAAAAGCAACAACATTATTGATGAAAAACCTGGTATTTGCAGCAGCCTGTGAAGCTAATGAAATGGCACGTCCATCATAGAGATCCACTTTTCCCCTGCGCCAGATGATAGCAAATGAAGCCAGTGAAGTATGTGCCCCTACTGGTAAAGGCAAACTGCCAAAAGAGAAGGCGTTTGGCCTTTTGTGAAAGGTACGGCCTGTACTTGAAGGTACGACCCAACAACAGTAAAAAGTACGGCCTAGCAGCAGCCAAGAAATCCGTACGGCCTTGGTAAGTTGCCAGATGTGAAGCAAGGTTAGGCGCCCCTGAATATATCTCTGTTGGATGCTTTCCGGATTCAAACCCTGAATGATGTAATCTCTGAATTAACTCTGTGATAACCTCTAAATGAAGCTACCTCTCTGATAAGCAATAAATCAGCTGGTATTTCACAGCCTCTTAACTGCAACACTGAAGATGGCTCGTTCTCCAATGCCAAAAAGACAACTGAAACCCTTGGCTCCGTTCTCTGGAAGAATACTTGATCAAAAATCGATTTCATAACATAATGAGATCTTTTTCCAATGAAAACCTTATATCCTTCAAAAAGTCGACTTTTCCCAAAAAGCAATCATTTAAATAAAGTTCGAACTTTTCTTTTAATATTTCCAAAGTCTCAAATGCACTTTTAATTATAAAATATAATTAAAAAGTGACCCCTCTTCAATGTTGGTCGACCCCTTTAAAAATCACTTAAGTTATAATATTAAATAATATTATAACTTTATAATATAAGCTTCAAAATAATTAATATTTAATTTGACAGTTAAATAATAATATCTTCTTCAAAATACGTCCGATTAATGAATCATCTGAAGCTGGAGAATAAGTGATTGAATTTGCACACGACCAGACCATACTGCTAAAAATAGCAGGGGTGCTCCGCTGAATGACTTTACGTACTAAAAATAGCAAGTCAAGCAAATGATGTCCGAACGACCCCGAACGAAAGCCAAACTGGTAGATTCTGACAACCGAAGCTAAGCCAAGCTCCAACAAGACCCTCTATCCATCTTATCAGCCTACGAGGGTCACATGATAGGCTAATCTTAAGCTCTGAGAGATGTCAATTGGAAGGGGACATTACAATCCTGAATCCATAGAGGTCTTGTTTTGGCGAGATGTCCAGTTTGATGAGCGCTTTCCTTTGATGGATTCTCCATCACTAGCTTCTCCTTCACTGCCTACTCCCTCTTCATCTCTTGGGGATTACTTATCTCTTGAGAATGATGCAAATGATGATCCACCATCTCCACCACCACCAGGTACTCAGCATTTGCCCAATTGGGCCCATGTTACTATTGAGGTAGCTGGATCTTTGGCAGGTGATCCTTCAGATACTCGCTGTACTCGTGCTCAAACATCTGGTACTAGCCTTTTGAGTCATGCCATTTTGGATGATCCTCAAAAGTTAGGCGACAGGTCACCTTGAGTGGGATAGGGCCATGGAGGAGTATTCTTCTTTGATGAAGAATCATACTTGGGATCTTTGTCCTCTTCCTAAGGGAAGAAAGTTGGTTCAGTGCAAGTGGATGTACCGTACCAAGTATGTTGCAAATGGTTCGATTGATAAGTATAAGGTACGTCTTGTTGCGAAAGGGGTTTTTTCAATTGGAGGGTATTGACTACTCCGAGACCTTTGCCCCTATCGCCAAGATGAACTCTATTTGCTTTGTACTTTCCCTTGCAGCTTCACAAGGATGGACAGTGTTTCAGATGGATGTGAAGAGTGCTTTCTTGCATGGAGAACTACATGAGGAGATCTATATGGAGCAGCCTCAGGGTTTTGTGCAAGACTCTTCCTTGGTTTGCAGACTTCGGCGTTCATTATATGGTCTCAGGCAAGCCCCTCGGGCTTGGTATGAGAAGATGGACTCTTTCTTGCTTTCCTCTCACTTCACACGCTGTCATTCCGATCACACAATGTACATTCAGCATCAGGAGGGTGATCTTTTGATTCTTGTGCTATATGTTGATGATCTCATTATTACAGGTAGCTCATCCTCCATGATTTAGAGTGTTCAGAGAGCTTTGATGGAGCAGTTTGAGATGACAGATCTCGGTCTTTTGCACTTCTTTCTAGGTCTATAGGTTATTCAGTCTTCAGATGGGATTTCCATATTTCAGCAGAAGTATGCTCTTGATATGCTTCAACGTTTTGGCATGTTTGATTGCAAGCCTTCCCCCACACCATTTCAATCAGGTGTTGTCTTGTCTTCCACTTGCTCTACTCCAGTAGATTCTACTTTATATAGGCAGTTGGTTGGTAGTTTGTTGTACCTGACACATTTTCGTCTTGATCTTTCCTTTGCGGTTGGCCTTGTCTCTCAGTTCTCACATGATCCACATGAGAGCCATTGGCAAGTAGCCAAATTTATCTTGAGGTACATTCGAGGCACCACTCATTATGGCATTCACTACACTTCAGGATCCCCTCACATTGTTGGCTTCACTGACTCAGATTGGGCTAGTGATGTCAATGATCAGAAGTCTACTTCTGGCTTTGTTTTTTGCCTTGGTTTTGGTCCTATCACAGGGTCTTGCAAGAAGCAGTCAGCTATTGCATTATCATCTACAGAGGCTGAGTACCAAGTAGCAGTGTTAGATAGTCAGGAGATTCTATGGCTTCGTCAATTGATGACAAAGTTTGGGTTTCCTCCTGATAGTCCCACTATTCTTTGGTGTGACAATCAAAGTGCCATTCACATTTCCCGCAACCCAGTAGAGCATCAGCGGACTAAGCACATTGAGATCCACATGTACTTCATCAGGTAGTTGATTCAGGATGGTTCTCTCATCTTGGAGTACATTCCTACAGAGGAGCAGGTTGCAGACATCTTCACTAAACCTTTGGCATCGCTGCGCTATCTTCAATTGTGCTCCATGCTTGGGGTGAGGGAAGTTGTCCTTGGGGGGACTCTGTGAGGCTTTCCTTCATGTTTTTTTTCAGCATGTTTTTCATCTCTTTTTGGAGAGGACTTTTTTCCACTGGGTTTTCTCCTTTACTCCACTTTATAGAAATTTGGTTGTGATTGGGTACCTCATTAGGCCTAGTTGCCGGGACCCAAGTTTGCTTTCTAGCTTGTAGTTGCTTTGCTTTCATGCATTTAGTTTGTAGCTACTTCCTAAGTTCATCTTAAGAGGGGATGTTAGAGTAAAAGGTTTATTACTTAATTATTTTAATTAAGTTACGTTTTATATTTCTCTTAAGATTAACTTAGTTTGCATTTTGTAGGCATTCTAATTATTAAATGCTCATTTTTAGGTTACACTTTAAGGTTTCTTGATCTCCTTCATAAGGATTGATCTCTTTGTATTATTCCATTCAGTTAATGCAATTTATTTTGAAACTTGCAGAGCACCTTTGCTTTTTTGTCTCCATCTCTTCTTTTTTGTGACAAGTTATTTGTATGCAGGTGATCTTCGGGTTCTGTGAAGTTGGCTTTTTCAACTTCTATAGTTTTGTTGTTTTTCTGGCCAATAGCATTCTTGATACATAGTTATCTGTAGTGTGGCATTAATTTTATTTTTAGTTATTTCTTGGCATTAATATTATTGCTTTTCTTTCTTTCCAAGATGATATCATGAATAACAAATGGGTAGTGCATTGTTATTCCTATAAATGTGTTACTGCTGTTAATTTTTCTTTAGAACCTACAACAAATGTAATCTGTTCTCATTATCAAAAAGGTGGGAAGGCTGTAGCTTCTTGGCTTAGAAATTTATCAAAAAAAAATACAAAGACATTCTAGCAAAATAAATTTCTGGAAGAATTGAAGTCAGCATTTAGTGTATCCATGTGGCTTTGTTGCTTTATATCTATTATAGTTAATGGTCATGCTGTTTTCATCTTTTAGTAATAGTGTTGCACCACTTATTGATGCAGTTATTCCAGCCTGCTGAACTGGAACAGCTAATTTGTGGCAGCCCTGTACTTGATTTTGAAGAACTGTTTGTTTCCTTAAACCTGTGCACTATTATTATTTATTTCGTCTAATATTCTGGATGTTCATGTTTTAGGTTAGGTTGATTTGTGTTTAGCCACCTGTTTGAAAATGATTTGACTTACTGTATTGTCTTTATTAACCATGCATTTATAATTTATACAGAGAAAAATACACAATATATGAGGATGGTTATAGAAAGGATAGTCGCATTGTCTGTGAGTTTTGGGAGGTATGCCAAACATTTCTTTTATTATCATCTTCAATGCAAGCTGTGCTGCATCTTTTGCTTCAATTTTCACAAATAATGTCTCTATTGTAAAAATAGCTTGTGTAGAAAACTATGTTTGAGCTTTTGAATCAACATATCAGATCACACTTCATGATCCTTCATTAAGAAAAGGTAAAGAGATGTTTTTAAACCAAATATTCAAACAAATAACATCCCTAGTGTTTCGAAGATGTATTTTTAAACCACATTTAATTTGCTATTTACATTGTCAGTATGAAGATCGAGGGCAGGGTGATTGAATGGTTAAGAATGTTACGAGTGTTCTTTTCAAGGCTTTAATCCTTCATGTAAGAAATCCTTTCCAAGACAAAGGTTTGTAGTTGTAAGGCCAACTTTTTTTGTGCGAATTCATTTGCTGTGAAATATCCCAAACAATATATATGCAAATATACTAATTTTGAAACATAAAATGATGCCCTCTGATTTTTTACTTCTACACAAACCTTAGTTTGCTGATGTAATTTTCTGAGTTTATTTATGCACAAACAGCAGTATATTTTCATCCAAACAATAAGCAAACTTATAGCAGATCATAACAGCATAAATCCATCAACATAGTTTAACAAAAATCTATCATTATGAGCCAATATTTCTGATATTCAACCTCCAGTCTGCTGCTATACTTTAAATGCAATTTACAAAAGGAAATGGGCCTCAAACATGCGCCACCACATGAAGAAACCCCAATGATGCAATGCAAAAACTATCCTTAGCTGGGTGGAGTTGCTCCAGCCACAAACATGCAACTATATGATGAGGAAACAACACTAAAACCCTACCAAGGGGGTGCGCTGGCCTGCTAGGCTGCTGTTAGAGTTTTGCCACCCTAGAAATCTGAAGTATAACCTCCAACTTGCACAATTCTGCCCTTCACTTAGATGCCTAAATGCTGTTGCAAAACTGAACATGAAAACTATCAACAATCTCCATTGAAGTACATATGAACCTCCATCATGAAGTCCTCCTTTGAAGAAGCTAGGGTTTTTTCCAAGTTATCCTTAATTCCCAAGGGTTTCCGTCCTTAGAGAATTCGCCAAAGTGCAGAGCAAAATAGCAGTTGTGAAATATTCCTTGATGATAATTGACTCCAACTGACCTTGTATAAATACAAATGTAACGACCTATTCCTTGCGTAAATTAAAATTTTCCAATTCTCACCTTAAACATGTAAAGGTACAAGTAACAAAGACAATACAATAAAAAATTTCCTTTCTTTATTAATAAATACGTACAAGTTACAATATGTTTCCATATGAATTTCATTTTCATTGCAATTATAAATCAGAGTTCAAAAGTAATACAGTTACATACATAGCTCGTAAGCTTTTGCACAAATAGAAGTAAGAAGGTCCAGGAGTCCGTCCTTTCAAATCTTGGTACATCGGCTGCTTGCTGTGGAGGAGAAACATCACTCGGGCGCTTTTCCGCCAACCACGGACTTATAATGCGGTCCCCCGCACACCTATCGTTAGATAGATGACCCTCCCTTCGAAGAAGAGATTGGTAGGGTATCCTTTAACGATTACCAACTGAGCATAGTGTTGTGTCCTACACAACTAGAACTTTTCTATTTCACAATCTCAAACTAGTACTAGGATCACAATGAACTGACAGTGTAGTCTCAACTATCTCACACCTAGGTGGATGTCGTACCTTTCACTACTTTGGCCAAAGTATTCTCATTCAGTACTTCGAATGAAGGTCATCTATCATAAACACTACTCAGGGCCGATTTGACTTGAGGCTTCCTTACTCTACGCATTGGTTTTGTCCTTCAATGGATGAATTCGTCACCCCAGACATCCTACAATCATATGAACCTACTAGAAATGAAACATTCTATAAGTGTCTTGTATCAATCCTCCTAATTAGGAAAACTTTATCCTAGGAGTACTTAGCTTATCTCAGTTATCCTAATAACTTAAGCTAAAAGACCTTACTTGACTTTGCCTTTATTTCGATCCTAGTAGATAATAAGTACATCTACGTATTCTCCATATACAAAGACCATACACAACATGCAATAGTCATTCAAAATGCAAATAAACCCTTCCCTTTTACCTTTTTCCATCATTTCTCTTTAATGTAAGATAAGTAAACTAATCCCCTAAGCTCTTTACTCATATAATCTCTTTTTCACAATTCCTTAAATCATTGAATCCCTTACACATTTTCTCCTTTAATGCATTGCTTTAATTATTGATCAAAATAGTTCTTTCCTACTTAGAGAAAATTGAAAACAGCAAACACAAGATCAAAAAGAAAAATAACACTTCAATAAAAGTTATATAATAGGAGGATTCATGCCTGATTTTATAACTCCTCCCAACACAGCTCTCCTTCCAGAAACTGCTCTTCTAGACTCTCCTTCAATCAAGCTTCTAGAATTTCAGCTAAAAATGGCTTCTTTATGATAGCATATCACTCTATAATGAACTCTTATATCTCTTCTTTCAAAGATGATTCCACCACTAATTTCCTACTCAACTATAATTCACAAATACCTCACTCTGAGCTCAAAATGATATAATCATAGTAACTGGTAAATGCTGGTAAAAATTCACTGTATTTCCAAACTCAGCAATACAGAAAATTCAAGCAACACAACGAAATGGATATGGGATCTCAATAAAAATACTAAACTTAGATTGCTCAATCTGTTTTTAATGAATAGAAGGGCGTCTATATATAGGCCCGAATTGCAACGAATTCCACTAATGGAGGCATGTGGATTGACAACAAATGCTCAAAAATAGTCAAAATGATACTTGGCGGGTTCGTAAATCCTAAGTCATCAAAATTGAAGGTGATTCGTCATTATTTGAGCCAACAAATCATGAATAATTCAACTCAGAAAGGTAAAACGCCACCTACAGGTTTATGCGCATTTCAACATATAAAGATAAGTAAATATTAATGTTGAGACAAAGTCCCTCATCAAAAGGCGTCCACATTTCCCATTTCTCAAGTTGTGAGCGCCCTCTTTCTAGCCGCGTCCTGTTATCCTGGCGATGGTCACGCGCTACAGGCATCCATTTCATTTTCACGGGAATGGCTTTCTTCAAATTTTTCCTTTAAAATTATTTTTCGACTTTACACTTTGAAGTATTTTGTATTTCAAATATTTAACTCTTTTAATATTTTGATTTCCCATAGTTCAAAATATTTATTATTGATTTCAAAATCAAATATTTTTATTTTTTTTTAAGTCTTCAAATGTAATATTTTCTCATTTAAATTTATACAATTTCATATTTCAATGTCATATATTTATATATTTTATCATATATGTATTTTAATTAAGTGTAATATTTTTAAATATATAATATATATATATTTTCCGACATTACATCGTGATATTTATATATATTTACATATATGTAAATATTACCTTATTATTAGTACATATATTTTAAAAATATAATATATATATATATATTTACATAGATATTTATGTATTTATGTATATATCCATAAATATAATCACATCGTTATTATATACATTTATACATAAATATATATGTAAATTTGCTAGGCAATAATATTAAATATTATTTTCACCACAAACATTAGGCGGAATGTGTACATATATCCACCTATGTATACGTATGTATGCATATATACATGTCGACACGTGTATGAGCATATCGGTCTGCTTAACGTACACATGTATTGATATGTCTGTACATATAGATACGTGTACACTATGTATAGATGTATGTGCGTTCCCAATCAATCTTTAACATATATCTTTCATAGCATTCATACTTGGGTCATGGTATAGCAAGTCTGACGTTAAACAATCACATCTCCTAAAGCATAAAGAAGTGAATTCAGAAACTTAATGTCAATAAACAAGCCTATGGACGACTTACCGTTATCTCGACAAATAGACTTGGCCTACTCAATCTATAGTATGTGTGTATATGCTCAATTTGGTAACCATTACTGTTTACCCGACCAAGTTCCTCCCCGAATGATGTCTCTCCTCTGTCCGGAGGAACAGTCTTCATACCTGCACACCATGACATGGCATCGGTAGTCATATGCTCATAACAAGGTAAAAATATCTCACAAGTTAGAATAACATTATTCCATAATTGTATGCAACATTTAATCAAGATTTAAATTAATAGAAGTAACAATCAAATGAAACCATCATTTAAATAGAACACCATTATTGATAACAAGATCAATTATGTTTTATTCATCACCAAGATTCAAACATTACAATCAATTGCCCTATGAAATAGTAGCTATAAAAACGGGGTGTGACAACAAACCTCCTTATGCCTCCCAATCTGGCCGACCTAGCTCTATGCGCTGAACTTGCATTTAAAATTTGTTTTTTAATTCATTTTCCCTCCGTCTTTTGGGTGCCCAAAATGACATTGCTTTTTATTTTACTTTTTTATTATTTATCACCCTTATTCCTCCAAAATGGGGCTGCCCAAGCAATATAAAAAATATATAATATATTTTGGCACAAATATTCAAAGATTAAATATTAGTGTTTCCTCCTATTTGGGCTTCAAAAAAGAAAAATAATAAAATATATTTTTTATTTGATTTTCCTTAACTAGCTCGTAAAAGGGACATTACATGCTGTAAAGGAGGCTGAATGAGATCTGTCAAAGAAAGAAAAGGTCCGACTATCAAGGTTTCGAAAGATCAACTACCTGTGGAATTCAACTTTACAAGAACCAGATTGCAAAAGCAAATGAAGTCGGATTTCATTATGTTAAGCACCTTAGTGTGATTATATATGAATTTAGTCATGGATCTCCACATCTCTACAACTGATCTAACCCATGGAAGTTTGCCAATGTCTTCCAAGGTTAAATCAAGACAATATGCCACACAAACAATGTATGGTACTTCTCCATCAGAATTTTGCTTGCCACTACACACTTTTTTGCTTGGTGTGTGATACATTGAACTACATATTGTTGCCCAACCTCTATCACCACCTCATTAATAGGTAGAAAAGCATGTGGGCTGATTTTACATCATATGCATCAGCAGATTTGAGGAAGATTGTGCCACTCTTGGATGCCACAAGGAAGTTGATCAATGTATAGTTGCTTCTATCAGTCCACCTATCTAACATTATAGTGCAACCTATCTTTTCTTGCTCCTTGCGATTCTCAACGAATACCTCGCCAGCATCTTGCACCACCTGTTTATTGCCAAATAATAACACTAGCTATTGTAATATAAATGGAATATAATAGGACATACTAGATAACTATAGATGAAGGTAAATGAATGTTTTATTCAAAGGTAGAGCTTGTACAATCAAATTTTAGACTAGGGAGGATCATGTGCCAAATCAGATTGCTTTCTTGACTTGGAGAAGCATATTTAAAGTGCCCGATGGTTGCCAAATAGAACACAACTGTTAACAACCACTCACAACAAATTCCTAACAACTACCCACAAGTTGACAGGTAATTAATACATAGTTATGTACAAACATACTAACAAACCATAATAAGTTAATTTATACCAAGTACATCATCACCTCCAAAAAGAAAAGTAGATTCCTAGCCAACAAACAAAGAACATTACAAAAACATCATGTACATCAGGATATGTTTTCATTGTTTTGGTGGTATCAAAGATTAACTGCTTTGGTTTTGTTGAGTTTTATTGCTTGCAGCCATCACGGATTGAGCAAAACTTGAATTGTCAACTACCCAAAACTTTGTACATGGTCTTTGAAACCTTGTTGGTTCATTAAGTCCGTAAGGAGGTTGACTTCCCTCATCAACTAGTAGTTCTTGAGGAAGTAAAAAATAAGAACTCTTCAATGATTGTCTAATTTTGTAGGTGAGCTGGAATGTATCTTGATTGAACTCATAACCACCTATACAACTGAATTAGTCTTTGAGGATCATACATTGCCTGTGAATCAACTTTTTTTCCAACCTCTTTGTTCATGGACTGCATAGCCAAAGATATAAAACTCATTTCCATTGGATGTAATACATTAGTGAAATCAACAATTGTGTTAAATTATACAATTGAAGGTTGGACATAGTGTATTATTCAAGTTGTACAATGATGATTGTGCAAGTAGTGTGTATAGCTGTAAGAGCTCTGACTTATTTTCCCTTCAAATTTTCTGATTATAGTGTATTGACATTGTAAAACCCCGTCCTGCAACCTAGAGGACGATGCAATACTGTGGAAGCACAACTAATTGTTTTTCCTTAAAGTTAAACAAGACGAGTAAGTATCCTACTCTAACCACATACATCCTCTAGGCTACACAACACGTCTACATGTAAACATCATTACTTATAAAATTTAACCAACCATAGCATATGAATATTAAACTCAAGATACAACTTACAACAAAGCATTAAACCATTTCAAAATAAATCTAACACATAGACATGTATTAAACATATTTCCATAGATACAACACCATTAAATTCAATAATGAATAGATCATAATATTTTTACAATTACATCACAAAGGTTCACCTCGATACAAATGAGGTATTACAATTATACATATAGATCCACAGTTACAATGAAGAAGGAGAAGAACAACTCCAGAAAACCACATGAGCTCCTCGAACAAGAAGATCCCGCCATTACGAATAGGAAGAGAAACTCAACAGTGTAAGATGCACACCAATCAACCATCTGGTACCCGTAGACCCAACCCCCGTGCTAGGAGATAGTAACAGGAAATCCAACAACCTATTACCTCTAGACACAGGCAACATACAAAATACTCACAGTACAGATAACCAAAAACTATGGTCACATTGCTTCCAGAATCACATAATCAATTATAAACACAATACAAATAAATCAAATGTCATAGGAGGAGTGCCATCACAAAGGTTGCATTGGTTGTCCAAAGGAGATCTTCTTAGGTCCCAACCCCCCTCTAGGGTTATCCTGGTAACCTCTCACGATTCCGGCCCCACATGCACACCAGTGCGGAATCGATTATCTTTCGAGAAGAGAAGATAACGATTTAGTCATTCCAAGCCTTCCCGACTCATCTCAAGTCTCCTACAATCCCTTGAGCCAATAAGCGAGGCTAAATATCTTGTTATATGTGTTAAGCTAATAGATTATTTAATTCCCACTTGATTATACTGACTCCCACACGAATTGTCCTATGACCACTTTGTGTCCCGGCCTTCATTGAAAGCCACTCCCCTATCGACAACACAATAACTCATATTACATACCAAGGATAGACAGTGCACTAAAACTGACCACAATAACTAATACACCTCAAAAGGTAACACATCTCTACGGATGTCCAATACTAAAAACCCAATACGTGCACTACTCAAAAAATCTCAAAGGGTGAACTAAAGTTACCACAACCTTTTCACAATTACAACTCTGGAAGACTTAGATTCACATAATGACAAATACTTCCCCCCAATACATAATTATAGAAACACGTGCTTTTCAAATACAATTCAAGAAAATAATAAATACTATCTGTCGGATTTCCTAAATCCGTTACAATCAATTCTTGCATATTAAAATACATCATCCAAAACACTATTTCAATATAATAAACTAACAATGAAACAATTAAATATTACATTTCCAAATCCCAACTGCTCTTAATACTCAACTCAATTTCCTTAATTAAATATTCAAGTTTTCTAATAAAATCAATTTATTATAAAACACCTACTTGTGCATTGCATGCATTAATTAACAACATAATATTCATTTAAATAAATATCTTTTTTTTTAAATAAATATATGTATAAATATATATATATATTTTAATTACATAATCTAATTATTCTTTTCAAATGTTCATTTTAAAATATTTAATTGTGCATGTGCATATGCATGCACCTATTTAAAAATATATTTAAATATTCTAAAATTATACGCAATTTTTCTAATATATATATATATAAATTAATTTTCAATTTTCAATCAATCATAATCATAAAACTGGTATGTTGCAATTTTAATAACTTTTGTTTTTGGATCTGGGTTTTTTATAAATTTTTTACTGAAGGTGTGCCATCAAATCGTCGAAAACATATAAAAAATTCAGCCCTACCCAGTTTTTAAATTTCTAGTTATGATTAATTTATGACTTACTCTATTTGCTGTTTTGATTTACAAATTACTAGAGGTTTCCAATTATTTCAATTTTCTGAAATTTATTAAAAGATTTCATTTTCAATCCTACAGAGGTTTTCTAATTCCTAAAATACTTTTCTTTGAATTTTCTATTGTGTTAAAAATCATTCCCTACAAGTATCTAAATCTTCAACGGTAATTTACCATTTTCTACATAAGAATAAATTCTATTTTCACAGGAAGAGGTTCCTAAGTTTTGATTTAAATTCAACAGAGGTTCAATAATTCCACTATAATTTCCTTTTGTATAAATCTATTTCAAATACTTAATTTAAACAAAGGATCTAAATATGTTCTTCTATAGTAATGAAAAATTCTTTCATAAACATTTCCAATTTGCATTACAGTAATAAAATAACTTTTCAATACAAAATTCACAAAAACAGTAAAGGAACTTGTTCTAGAAGAAACTGTTGCCTCGAGAATTGTTGTCGAACTTCTCTCTAACTTCAAATTGCCAATGTAGCCAAAAATTCCTCCAGTAAATTTGCCTCTTTCCAGAAAACACACAATACACAGCCAAGAATTCTACAGTAAAATCTTAAAACAAATCTTGAGAAAGATCCACAATTTTCTCCCAATTTTCAACAACCCACACAAAAACTCCCGTGAAACAACTTTCTTTTCTTTTCTCAAAAATCTCTTCCGAGAATGAATTTTCAACAACTACATAACAAATTCCTAACTCATAGTTATCTCAAACAAAATATTTTTTCCCTCAACAACTCAAATATTTTCCATTCACATGTATTTAAATAAAATAAAACAATTTACTAATTGCAACCAATTTAAATATTCTTATTTATTTAATTACCGTTTATTTTAATAATAAAATTTACTCAACAACATAACCAAATTAAATTAATTAATTAATTTATTTATTTTAAAGCTTTCACAACAATAATTCATTTAATTAAATATTTAAATTAAATACACATTTAATCTATCAAATTAAATTTGCACAATAATAAAATACCCAGAACAACAATGATAAAACTTTAAAACCAAATTCAAACTGATGACACATTGTACTAGGGTAAAGGTATGACTAGGTAACCCATTACTATCTTTCAATATTACTGTTGAGTAGTGGACACGCTCAGACCTGCGAAACCGGGTGAAGATAATGTCCCGTACATGCAATGTAAACAAGCAAATGTCGCACATGTATACATATAGTAATTAATACACACCGTGAAGAGAGAATCACGGAAATCACAGGGCACTCGCAAGCGAGTGATGCAATACCGTTCTCTTCACCAATACAATGTCACATCAACTGACGAGATAATATATCAATTAAACTACGATAAACAAATATAGCAATTTCATCACAACTAAGCATCTATGTAAACATAAAGCATATTAAACATAATCACCATGCATACAATGTGTCATCATATCAATATAGTCTATCATCACTCCATTGTCAACAATAGAATAACCACAACATAAAATATAGTCCAACAAAGTATCTGACTTATCAAGAAAACATAACAAATTGGAGGGGTGTCACAGACATTTTATCAAAAGCTTTGCAATAATTCACTGTGTTGATTTTTTGAGTTTGTTTTTGTGACAAATGCTTGTTTTAATGTCAATTGTGAATGTCAAACATTGGGAACTTATTGCACAACATTACTATAAGTCATTTCATCAAACATATGACTGATTTCTATTTAAATAATGGATATGAATTCACACATCTGCTGTTATAACTCAGTTAAACAGAAAATAATAGCTGCAACAATATTTCTGACTTGCAATGTTGGCTAAATACAAGAGTAGAATAAATAGCTCTTAGAGTGCTGAAGATAGTGGCTGTCGAACAATTTTGACAACAAAAAGCACCTCACACCAATTCACAGCCACAAATTCTTGCCCAAGGTTGACGTCCAACAAGGTGTTAATCCTTTGACATAATAGGAACACCAATCTCTCCCGGATGCAACTATATCATGAAGTTTTCCTCATAAAGCCCAAACAAGTGTGACTCCAAAACTCATGGCCAACAAGTATCTAAAGAGCCACATTCACCTCCTTAACTTGAGTAAAGACCATGTTGCCTCTAACGAATACCACAGCCAGCAAAGGGAATGAATAAAGAATTAAAAGGACCATGTCCCTTGTCCAAGTGCCCAATAAAACCAGTGCAGCTTCAGCTAATAGTAACGTTAATTAATGTAGCCTCCATACTTTCAAACTATCATGAAATATCCCCTTATAATTTTTTCGATTTTTGAGCACAAGATTTCACCCGTTAATGTTAGAGAAATGATAAACCAACTTAAACAACCCTTCACTTTCTTATCACCTAGATCCGAATGAGTGCAAGGTGAGAGCATTTGGTGGAAAGAAGATCGTTAGATGAAATTCAAATTGAAAGTACAATACTGAAAATCAACCCTTCACTTTCTGATCACCAAGTTACCAGTGTGGGCAAGGTGAGAGCATACGGTGGAAAGGGGATCATTAGCTGAAATATACTGAAAGTTGGAAATACAATATGAAGACAGCTCAGCCGATCAGCTAGAAATGCAAATGCAACTCGACCACTTATTTAGCGGGAGTGGAAATACAAAGTACGAAAATGGAAATGTTTGGGCGGCTAGCCGACCCCTTCCACTTTTCAGTGGGCAGTACAGAGAAGTAAAGTGCCGAAAGGAAATAGACAGTGAAGTTTGTCTCTTTCACTTTTCAGTGGGAATGAAAGTAAAGAAAAAAACTAAAAGTAAATAAGGTGGCAAGGCCTGCCTTCTTCTACAAATGGTAGGAATACAAAGAGCTTATTGCAGAAATAAAATGACTAAATCAATACTATTGATTTTAGTCTTACAAAATGTGAAGCAATCTGCTAGTACAATGATATCAAGATATCCACTACTCTCCAGAATGTTAGGAAATGATCTTCAAACCAAAACAAGCTATCTAACTATGAAAGAAATCCAAAACTAGAACGTTTTACCAATTTGATGTGAAAGTGCAGCACTCAGAAAACTCTGATCAGCAAGCTCCAAAACCACTAGAATGCCCACAACTTTGCAAGGACACCTCCGAATGACATGAAACAAAGTGCAAACAGTTCCTAGGAGGTAGGCAACCAAGCTCAAGCCACCAAATAGCAACAACAGTCCCAAAAGATTTAGCAGGCTTCCCAATGCATCAATAGAGGTGGTACAGCCTTCTTGGAGTAGGGTGGCCAGCTTATAAAAGCAACCACTTTGAAATAAAATCTGAAACTTTGCAAAAATGGGCGCTTAGGATGGATGAGAAGATATAGCTAATGCCCAAAATCATATAAAAATCGTGTCGAGTGCTATGAGTTAAAAGGTGCTTCAGCCAAGCACAAAACCAATAACTTTAAAACTGAAATAAACTCGCCAAAATCAGAAAACATCAAAGAACTTCATCTTCATTATGCTCAATCTTCTCTTCAGTGTAAGGAACAGTCTCAAACTCAGCTAGGTGCAAACTTTCAAGCACGAAACTGAAAGGAGCTAGGAGGTATGCAATTGCATTCCTCGAAGCAAGGGTCTAAAGAAATTTCAGCAGCACTTCGATATGTTTGCAATGGATAGTCCCAAATGAAGGCTAGCACTCATATTTATAACTTCTCCACAAATTCAAACGTTTTCCCTCCAATTAGGATGCCCAAAATGAAACTCACATTCACCATTTTCAAGTTGCATTTGAGTTGCATTTTGACTCCTTGACCAAGTCGTCCAAAGCAAATGAGGAATAATACTTTATCAAAAAGTAAATATAACATAAAATGGGCGTCCAAGTCACTTAAGTGAAAAATACATTATAATTGCAATTATCTCCATGCTAGGCATCCACATTACCTTAGCCAATGTTTTTCACTTAAACATTATATTCACCAAAGAATTGAACTTGCCAAAACAAGCT
The DNA here is from genome assembly GCA_007258455.2 of Sequoia sempervirens. NCBI lineage: Eukaryota > Viridiplantae > Streptophyta > Pinopsida > Cupressales > Cupressaceae > Sequoia > Sequoia sempervirens. The sequence goes on along the minus strand of VDFB02299119.1, from coordinate 44,730 downwards.
CCAAGAGTGTTGGAGACCAGTCTGATCAAATTGCTCTGCTAGAAATAGCCACTGCAGTGAGCCACTGAGTTGCTGCTAAAAATAGCCCTTCCAAAAATAGAACTTACTATAAATAGCATACTGCTAAAAATAGTAAGTGACTTCAAACACATTTTGAGCACAAACCGAAGAGCTGTCGCAACTTACTAAAAATAGTGAGTCCAGAAATGTCACCTAATGTAGATGCATGTTATACCATTTCGAGGCTCTCTGAAAACCTAGAAGGACTTAGAAGCCACACTGAAAAACTTATGCATGCAAACCCCTAAAACACCAAAGAAACCTCTAAGCATCTAGAAACCCTAATTTCCACTTCTGACTAGCCTACAGGCCGCCAGAATAGGCTAACGGTCAACTGATGAATCTACTGTTGAGAAGGGGACATTACATATCATGGCCAGCCTTAGGAAATAATGAATAATCTCTTATTCTTCTCCACATAATGGTGTCACCCTTCTTGCCTTTCAATTCCTTTCAATCTGCAAATATATTGAATGATTTTTCTTGCCCACCAGAATTCTCAAATCATGAACTCCAATCCTTATCAGCCTGTGTGAAACGTTTTAGGAATTTTTTACTTTTTTGTGTTTTGAAAAGTAAATAAAAAATGACCTATACTTGGAATCAGCTTTGAAACGTCACGTCCTTGATGGAATCGTGTAGGTATGGGAAGTTTTTGATGGAAGAGTTTTGGCTGGAAAAATGCAGAACCCTAGGTGATTGCATAGGCAATTTGATTTCTATTCCAATATGTTTTGTACTTGGAATCAGCAAGTAAATCTGTTGATTCAACAGCATAGATTTTTATATGTAGCGGACTTCACAAAACTGACTATCCTGTACAATATATCTGTAAGACTATGTTGAATTAATATAGCATCGATCAGATATTTTTCATATTCGATCTATCTATCATTATTAATATCAAATAAGTCTTGAGGAGTTTGATTAATTATCGAATCTTGCATTTATGAAAACAGATCTTAACTAATGGATAAATGTGTTTAAACTGTCTTTGTTTTCACGTGTTTTAAGTTAAAGGGACACGTCCCATGAGTGGACGTATCTCCGCGTCCTCTCATGAGACGTGTCTCATCCAAGAGACATCTTGCATATATTTGTGAGATCCGAACTTCTTATGCAGATAATAGAAATCGAAAAATTAATCTGCAATAGTCGTCTTTAATATCTAACCTTTATTCCATCTTCTTATCCCTGTTCAGATTTTCGGGGTTGTTCTTACTTATGTATTTAGGTTTTCAGTCTCGAATCTGCTCAGATTTGATTTACAATTACATGGTATCAGAACTGAGTTGTGCAGATCCTTGAAATCAAATCTAGATCAGATATAAATAAGCAAATTTAAAGTGATAAAGGTATAAGCCGTTTCAATTCAAAATTGTCTTTAAAATGGTGAGTGCTAGATGCTAAGCGAATTTAATCTGGACTTCATTTCGGGTGCCCTTGAAAGTCGAAGAAGCAGAATCACCTAGCTATGGGGACGATGCTATTACCAATCACATAGCTTCTATCTTCGGGTCGCATATCATCTTCTTTCTATTCATCTTGAAGGAATCCGCAGTAGTTCAAATCGGTCGGGCTGGTGATCAGAATGAACGGTTGTCAAAAGACTAAATAGTTTGCAGCATCAAAAGCCTCTGTCGGGAGCGGATATGTCTTGAAATGTATATCATAGAGTATTTTGAAGATTACAATATCGGGTCTATGAGAGATGGCGACGTCTCTATATGCTACATTGCAGTTAAGGATGAAGCCGTGAGGAGACTTCATTCAACCTGAAGAACTCTATCGTCAATCCTTAATCCGCGAATACATGGAGATAGAAATCGTGCCATTGTGATGCAATTATTATTGAAGAGTTATGGGGGAGAAGTCAAGATCCGTTAATGTTGTATATGAAGAACCGATAATCGAAACTCTAAGTCTTGAAAACCAAGTTGATTGGTCTTAGCTTTCAACGGAAATAAATTACTCAACCTGTGCATTGGGTCTATATTGTGAAGGCCGATATCACTTAGAGTATCGGGCAGGCAGGAATAGGAAATCATCTTATGCTCAGTCTGAAACTCCATTGCAAACTAAAAGGCTGAGTCATTGATCTTAGAGTATATGCCCACAAGTAAAGTCTATCAATCTTGTTCGAAGGAATTGATAGAGTCGTCAATTTTAAAGAGGAATGGTTGTGTCACGTCAGACCCCAGGCACCCTCAGAAAAGTTATTCCATTGCTAAGTATGGGTCCTGTGATCCAAATGGCATCCCAAGATCTTCTGTGTAATCTCCGCTCAGCCCTGTTCTCCCGTATGATGAAGGATGAATGACGGCTCTTGAAGCATTGTATTGCTGCCGTCAAGTGGTCTCCAAGCATCAGGAGTTGAAAAATCGCATTATTTGAAGCCATTCGATTGTTGGAGACATCTCTTGGTGCACAGATTCATCCAGCAATAAAAGTAATGGGAAGAGTTCCAATTTCGGACCTGTGCTTTCTCGAAGTAATGATAATCACTTGTGGTTGGAGTGCATAAATAAATTTGAACGGTCAAAGACCATGTTCAAATTTAACCTTGCCAGGGGCCTGTGTTCAAGCCGTGAAGGTTGTGTGCTGATCTGTGCTCAAGAGCAGTGTATCTTGCATCCATCAAAATATTTAAAGAGATAAGTATTCTTTGCTTTTGAAATCACCTTTCTAGGTTGAATTTCAATTACTTCATTTAGTTGGATCTTGTAATTAGTAAAGAGAGATAGTGGTTTCTCTTGGATTGTGTTCCTAGCATAAGATCCTTTGAAGATTTCATTTATTGCAAGTTATTTCATGCTAGTTGTGAAGATTTCTGAAATAAAAGGAGAATTGAAATTTCGATGGTGATTAGTTGGTCACATCGATATCATTCTCTAATGAATGAACTGGGATAGAGCCTTGAACTCTTGAAAAGAGTTGGTTCTACATGCTAACTGCATAATGCATTCAAGAAATCTATAGTTGTTTAGATTGTCTTTTGTTGTGTTGAACTTAGCACTCTTGAGAGAAGCAAAAGATGGAAGAAAGAGTTATATCAAAATTCAATAAAGATAAGTTTCCTTATCCCTTCATTCTGATCTTTTGATATATTTCTCTTTTAGGTTTATTTACTTATTCATGTTTTAATATTGCTCATAAAACACTTATGTGTTCATGCTATATCTTGAGATAGTAAACCTTGTATGATTCTAGCCTTGATATTTCTTTGATAGTTATAAACTGTTTGTAATCTCTCTCTATATCGCTTCCAGGATGGATCAAGAAACAAAAAGGTGATGAGAGATTGCTTAGTGATGAAAATCTTGTGGTATCTTAGGAGAATTGAAATCACAACTTGCAATCATGGGACTGAGTTGATGGCTAGAGGGAGTTCACTTCCAGAAGTCTTCTTTGCAATCTCTGAAGCAAGGTTCAAGAGGGAGTTTTGTAACTCACTGAGAAGAAGTGAAGATTACTGTATTGCAAAGCTAGGTGCTAAATCCCTAGAAGATCCCTTCAGCTGCTGAGATTAGAATTGCTCAAGACTGTCATATGGATTTGACATTGGTAGCTCTGCAAACCTATTCAGAATAGATTGATCTAGGATGAGGTTGAAGAGGACAGCCCTGAATCTCTACAAAGGTGTGCGTTGGAAACCATTTCTCTAAAGCTAGTGTTGCAGGAAATCTTGGACGATGAGGTTAGGAGGTTGATGCAAGCTTGAAGATTCAGAGGGAGCCTACTGAACCTATAGAAGATGATCGAAAAAGTACCTCTGGATGTTGTTTCAAGTTGAGGTTTGCGATGATATCCTGGTGTAGTAGGAAGCAATCTTTTGTGATACATGAACCTGACTCACATGTATGCAGACTGAAGAAAGCTCTTTATGGACTTAAACAGGCTCCCAGGGTCTGGTATGAAAGAATTGACAGCTATCTCTTGGGATTAGGATTTCCCAAGAATGAGGCCGACTCCAATCTCTACTTCAAGGTAATCAAAGGTGATATGCTAATAATTATTTTATACGTTGATGACTTGCTGATAACAGGAGAAGATCACCTCATTGCTCAAGGGAAGCAGGATCTAATTTTTGAATTTGACATGAAAGACTTAGGCATTCTACACTACTTCCTAGGTTTAGAAGTATGGCAGAAATCAGAGGGCATTATACTAAACCAAGGAAAGTATACTATTGATATTTTGAAAGGATTTGGAATGTTGGACTGTAGACCGATGTCTACACCTATGAAAACCAACCTTCACAAATTGAAAGAAGCAGCAGTAGAATCCAAGTGTGCAGATCCAACCCTTTACAGACAGATGATTGGATCCTTGATGTATCTGGTTAACACCAGACCTGATATTTGCTATGCAGTGAATGTTCTCAGCCAGTTCATGTGTGAGCCAAAGGAAATTCACTTAATGGTTGTGAAACATATTTTGAGATATCTTCAAGGCACTATTGGATATGATCTTCTTTACAAGAATGATCAACTAGATCTACATGGGTACTCTGATTCAGATTGGGCTAGAAGTGTAACCAATCGAAAAAGCACATCAGGATGTTGCTTCAGTTTTGGATCAGCTATGATCTCCTGGATTTGCAGAAAACAATCTTCAGTTGCACAGAGCTCAACAAAAGCTGAATACATTGCAGCCTCAATGGGAGCAAGAGAAGCAGTTTGGCTTCGTAAATTGCTTATGGGACTCTTTGATCTAAGCACATTGAGATCCCCTATCATCATGTAAGAGATATGGTGGAAAGGAAAGTGATTTAGTTGGAGTATATCAGTACAAATGATCAAACTGCAGACATTCTCACCAAGCCTCTCTCCCGAATCAAGGTAGAGCACTTCAGGAAGAAACTTGGTATGGTTGAAATGTAATTTGTTATTTATGTTTGAAATACAAATTGTTTATAAATTGTACTAATATATAAAGATGTTTAATGTGTAAACTCTTTTGTCATGTGTGTGACTCCATGACCTTATGGGCCTACTCCCCCTGTGTACATTATTGAAAGGTGACGATCTTTCTAATAATGAACACTTGTATGTGACATTGTAAGGTGACGACTTTGCAATGTTTAACTACCATGATAGATATCATGTGACTTGATATCTGTGGACATGTCATGATAGTATCTCTTGGACACTTTGATGGATGTCATGTAAATTGATGTTTTTTGAAGATCATTGTGATTCCTAAGAGATAATCATGGTGGATATTTATATCCATGGATATGCCATGAATTATTATGGTAGACATCATGTGACTTGATGTCAGTGCATATACCATAATGAAGATGTGATTATGAAGTATGTCATGTGACTTGACAATCTTGAGAAAACATATCATATCTTCGATATTACGTGTGAAGGTGATATCTCTACTTATTTGATTTGTAATATCTTCTCTAGCTAAGAGGGAGTGTTGAATTAATATAGCATCGATCAGATATTTTTCATATTCGATCTATCTATCATTATTAATATCAAATAAGTCTTGAGGAGTTCGATTAATTATTGAATCTTGCATTTATGAAAACGGATCTTAACTAATGGATAAATGCGTTTAAACTGTCTTTGTTTTCACGTGTTTTAAGTTAAAGGGACACGTCCCATGAGTGGATGTATCTCCACGTCCTCTCATGAGACGTGTCTCATCCAAGAGACATATCTTGCATATATTTGTGAGATCCGAACTTCTTATGCAAATAATAAAAATCAAAAAATTAATCTGCAATAGTCGTCTTTAATATCTGACCTTTATTCCATCTTCTTATCCCTGTTCAGATTTTCGGGGTTGTTCTTACTTATGTATTTAGGTTTTCAGTCTCAAATCTGCTCAGATTTGATTTACAATTACAGACTGTTAAAAAAAAGGTTGAAAAGCTTCCACAACAAGGCATAATAACACATAGACAAGCAAAAAATGGGGTTGCCAAGATGCTTTTATAGGATGCCGTGATAGGTGTTTTGTAAATGTGCCAAGTTTCTTTCTATAGCAGGTTAAAATGCCATGGGACAACTTACATATATTTTTAAGATGCAATATAATTAGTTTAAAAGACAGCAGAATATATAAGAAATTACTGAGGCAAGCCTTTGGTAATGCTAATCTCAGAAATGTGATTAGTAAGTGTTGGTTTGAAACTTTGAACATAGGTTGCAAAGAAGCTGACTACTGCATTTGGTGACAGTTTGTTTCACACATCTCTTGATGGTACTGTGATCAACTAGTATATTTTTTGATTAGCTAGAAGCAGCCTGAATAGGCTACGCTTCATAGAGATCTTTTCTAGCTTTGTTCTTTTTATAAATATTTGACTCTTTAGCTGAAATGTTAAAAAAGTTAGGGATTGTCTGGGGTTCTCATGATGCTTTGACCAAGAAACTGATATGATTCCTTTGTTCTGTAGACCCATTGTTAGTTGATTTTGGAAGTGGTACCATACTACAAGATGTATTGCAACCCCATTGTGCAAAATATACATATTGACTCCTATTTTATAATCCACAGCATTTTAAAAATTTGCATTGTATTGTGAACATGATTCAGTAACATTTTTTTGACACCGTTGCCTCTAGTGTTAGCTATGAGACCAACAATGATACCCCCTTTGTTTTCTCTGCTGTTTTTAATGCTTGTGTTTTTAAATGCCATGGAGTGACTGGCCAACAGTCCTTTTAGTAATCATGCCCCACTATCTCAATTTTTGAGAGCTATGGTTTATTTATTTGGTTGATGTAACCTGCAAATGTTCAGTGTTCATTACTTATCGCATTCCATATGTTCAGTCGTTTATGGCTGAGTATATTCTGATAGAATCTTCTTAAGTGTCAGGCTTGTAACTTACAGAAGTTATAGTGCATTATTCATAAGAGAGGTCATTAAATCCTGTACTGTAGGAGGAATATTTTTATTTAGTATCCTTTCCACTGTATCTAAGCATGCCCACGGTATATTTCAATCAACAGTACACAAATATGTTTATTTAGCATCCTTTCCACTGTATCTAATTATGTGCATGGAATGTGTCTATCATAGTAACATTGTTCAGAAAGAAGAGAATATGATAGGATCCAATGCTGATTCAACAAAGTAAATCCATAGAAAATGAGCTAGGAAGACATAAAAAGAATAGTCATCTTAAAAAAATGAAATTTGCAAATGTGTTTAAAAAATTAGATGCTTTACAAACCATGTATGGAAATTCCAATTAAAATTCCTGTTTAGAATTACCTTCTTTATTTTCCTCTAGATTTCGTTCCTTGTCTTTCTTTTTATTTCAAACTTTTCTGTGCACGTCTTCCATCTTGCTAGTTTTCTTTTCTACTTTCCATGGGATATTGAATGTTGTTTAAGCTTGGTTCATCATCCTAGTTAAGGATTGAGGTCTAGGTGGATTTTTGTCGAGCACTCTGTATATTTTGTCTATTAGTGGGAGAGTTTCATTGGTTGGTTTTCTAATGGAAACTTTTGAATGATCAGAAAAGAGCGGACAGCTCATCTAATCAAAACTACTAACAGAGGCCAACTTGAAAACATACAAAAAAAGCCTCAACTCTTTACTTTGTAGACAAGTAGAAAATCCTAATGTTTCTTTTCTGCTATTTTAAATAATTTAATGCTCCCATTATGTCCTTGTGTACTGTAGCAATTAAATCACATTATAGAGTATGAGTAACTTAGTACATTGTTACTTAACTGTGGTTTCCTAATGCAGATTGTTCACTCACTTGACAAAGAGAACAAAAAGAAGCTGCTTTTCTTTGCAACAGGCAGTGATCGTGCTCCGATTAAGGGTCTTGCGAACCTTCGGTTTGTTATTTCTAAGAATGGTTTGTTTCACATACCCTACTTGCCAAATAATCAAAATATGGACAAATTCCAGAAAAATGTTGTCTGAAAAAAATAGAGGGCATAACCTACTGATCAATGTTATGCTGCTGATTGAAAAGCTCAACAAAAGGAAGAAAAGCACCCCAAAGATAGATTTGTTCCAAGCAAGTGGAAGAACTTAGCAAAGAAAAAAAAATATTAATGTTCAGAAATGATCAAAGCAGGTCAACAAACTTGAAAGTCTAACCGCTTAGAATACAAAAGAACTAAGGTAAGAAGACCCTAGTCTATGAAATTAATTAAATACAAAAAATACAAAAACTAAAGCGAAGAAACAAAGCACCATAAGGTAGACTGAAAATGGTTAAAATCTGTTAAGTACAACATCTGAATAGAGCTAACCATCGAAGATATGAAACCTCCAAAGCAATAACAAACCCAAAGAAATATGTGATCTAATTATAGAAATAAGGAAAATAAAACAGTGAGTGTAAGAGTTCTCTGAAGTATAAATGTAATTAGTCCCTCAGGCATAAGAGATGAAGTAGTAAGCTCATTGTTGACAGATGACTAACATTTTGTTATATATGCAATAAACACAACATTATATGAAATTATATTTTGTCGGAATGATTGACTTCAAAGTTATGTACATGGGCTCAATGTAATTCTGAGTTGTTGGGTGTTGTTGTGGGCAGTTGTCTTAAATTGACACATTTATTTTGGCTGATCCTAAATGAACATCTTCTATTGTAATGATGAAACTCTTTGTAAATTTTTGGCAGATTGCATTTCCAATGTTCATTGTGTTACACCCATGCAAAATTTTCAAATAAAAATACAATTTTTCCTTTAAGATGGCCAACCTAGCTGTGTAAGGGCATAATTAAGATTGACCTGGTATTTATCAAAGAAAATGTTGTGTCTTTACATGACTTAACCTTGTCGATCCTTTCTCATTCCTCCACAGCAGCATACAAAGAGTAGAATGGAAACAGCAGAACAGAATAGTAGCAGGTTTCAGCTGCTCTTCAGATGGCAGAAGCAACAGTAGTCTTCCATTGAATAAAATTCAAAGAGGACAGAAAAAGGGTGTTTCTTAGCAGCGAAGGTTTGTGGCTTTGCATACAGTTTAACTATTTAATTCCTGCCAACCATACCTTGTTGTAGACTTGCTGATTGACACTTGTACAGACGCATGGATTCCATATGACTGTACAAATTGTAAAATCAAAAATTCCTACAAGGGTATGAAAATGGAAAAAATATTTCTGACCCCAAACTGAGTCATATTTTATATGGATCTATAATTTTTGGGGGCCTTAGACTCAATGGTGAGATTTGTTTTGTCCACGAGATCTCTAGCAAAAGCTCACCCCTAAAGCCTCAAAAAGAGCCCAAATAGAAAACCCACTTGTCAGTTTTTTATCAAACTCTAGATCTACAACAACCCAAGTTTTCAAACATACTTGTAACCTTGAGAATTCCTTCATTCTTTTCCTGCAAGGCTATTGATACAACTATGTAGAAGAATCTACTCATTACCCTAGGTTAACAACTAGAAAGTTGTTTCCCCCTCCAACTTGAAAACTAGGCTTTGATAGTAAATGAAAGGAAATTTTCAGCCATAATAAACTATTTCCACATAACCCCAAGAAAAAATTATGCAAACAAGTATTTAGAATCCATAATACAAAAGAATAGACAAACATACCATCAAGCCTTGGAAAATCCTTAAAAGCGAAAAACGGAACCTTTAAAAGTACTCACACATTCAATGTATTCTCTCATGAAACAAAGATTGCAATACATTTGTAGAGTCTTCATACGATGATTTTGAAACATCAAGCTCTCTAATTGTACTCCATGTGAACAAGCAAATGAGAATCATGTAAACACACATCTTAATCTATGCTTTCTCTCCTTGTATATGCAACTTATAAAACATGCTCAATCAACCTTAACCAACAAGCCAAAAGTTATGCAAGCCGACTTTGACTACTACTCATGTCCATGCTTTTATAAAGATAATTGCACCAAACCACCAAGTAGTATTACGAAAACCATGTGCCTAATACCATGAGTTTACAAAACCATGCCACCCTCATTTACTTTTTGGTACTAGGTTTTCCTAATATTAAATATTTTTTCAATGTTACATACAATGTACGAAGTGTCTCAAAGAATGCATAGCTCATGTGATACACATATTCCTAGATTCCCTAAGTGCACCACAAATAAATATTAATTTTACATTACAAGCATTTAGCAAGGTGAACACACATTTTCCAAATAGTGTTTGTTTACACAAATCCAATTTCAGTTGTGATTTGTAAGTGATTTTTGTTCTTCTTCACAATTTGGGACTATGTTACCCATTAGATTATGCACTAACCTTGGAAGTGAATGATCAATCATATTCCTAAACAAAATATCAATCTTCATCAGTAGTTTTGAAGTAGATTAGAATTTTGTGCTTTCATGAATTAGCATTTTAACTCAAGAATATTTCAAGTGAATTGTGATAGTCATTATTTTAGTGAATCATGATGTGTATGCAATCATCTTGCATGTATCCAATGATGATGTTATCAGCTTAAGAGGAGATTTTGCACACAGCTAGTTAGTAGTTGACCTAGTGACAAATATGGGAATCGAGCACACAGTGAGTATAGTTGTAGTTAGTTTAATTTTTTCTTACTATACTTGGTTAGAAGTTATGTTGAGGATACCTATAGGAATACCCTCTTGGGTTAAGCTGAGCTCACAAGAATTAGCCCATCCATGCCACTATCTGATCATGAGTCCTACCCATCACTTATGCTGACATTCCCTAGCTTTAGGTTTTGGTGCAAGTCCTTAGGATTTGTAGGGGTACATGTATGATAGCTAATACACTGAATAGCTAGTTTCTATTTGAGCTAACTAGAAGGTGTTCTTGTGTCTATGCATTAGCTATTTCATCCTTTATAATCTGAAAATCTCGTTTGCAAGGTATGAGTGTTAACAGTTTGATACTTGTATTTGAGGCAAAAAACATTGATGGTTATTTACATTTATTCAACAACCCTCCAAAGAATCTTGGAAACTATGTATATTTGTATATCTTGTTTATAGTTAGTGTCTAGGGTTTAGCTTATCCCCAAAGAATCTTGGAAACTGTGCATATCTATATACCTTGTTAGAGTTTGTGTCTAGATAAGTTTAGCTTAGTGTTTAGGTTTAATTTAGGTCTCAAGAAACTTTACCTCTGAATTTGAAGGATAATTTTATTGTACACATTGTTGTGTTGTGTTGTTTTCCAAAATAAAAATAACACTAACAATTTCAAGATTTTGTACATTACCAATGTTTATAATGAGGATAATGCCACTAAACAATTTTTTTGTGTCTCATTTATGACTATAATTTTGCAATTTGGAATGATCTTTTTGATGTCTTCATTCTTACTACATTGAATAGTTGGTTTGATGGTAGTCTTGCCACTTCAAATTGGAATCAATCCCATGTATGTCAAAGCCATATAGTCATGTGTAGCCATTTGTACCATAAAGTCAAATTAGAAATTGAAAATAGAGATCATCAATTAGTGGGTTGAGGAGGGAATTGGAGATGAGAGGATGATTTGATTGAGGACATCAACTACTTGTGTAGGTTGCCATGTGTTAGCTCTCAAAAACACAGGTAAAATACCTCAATAGGTTGCCAAACTATTGGTACGTTTTAGGGTAACAGACAAGGCCAAATGATTTGAACCTTCTTCTCTTCAGGTGTTGCCAGACCTAGGCGGGTATACCTGTGTGAATGAGGCAGACTTAAAGTTGTGTGACTTGATTGACTTGATGGATCTATTACGATGGCACAAAGTGTAATAGATGAAAGTTTGTTGAATGCTCCTATTCCTAATATTGAACTTGAAATGTGAATGTTTTTGAATAAAGATTTTATAGAACTCTAAGATGTGAATGGTGTGACCAGTGCCTACTTCTATTGGGCTAATGGAGTAAAGATTTCTATAATGGGTGACTTGCTTAATGGCTATAATTCAAATTGCTTGGCAGTTGTGACTGTTTACAGCTTGTGTAAACGTGCAAGAGTGTAATTATCAAGTTCTTCTTAATGATCCAAATGTCCTTTTCCAAATTACTGTTATTAATCAAAAGGATTTAATCATGTCTTGCAGGAACCAATTAATTGAACCACACAAGAACAGCAAGTGTGCTTTGATAAATTGAAGAATGTCCTTGATATTTCAATTTAAATAATCAGGAAATGACAACCTTGGAGATGACCAGATATTGTTTTCAATAAATTTAACAAACAATTGGCACCATAATTGGATCACCAGATAAATATATTCTTCTCCATTATATAATTTTAAAAGATTTTACAATACATATCATGATGTTTTGTTTCAGCAACTGTTCAAACTACCAACTATCTAACCTACTGCTTATTTCTCCTAAATCTAATCTCATTTTTTGATACAATTTCACTTCATATATACATTGCCTTTTTAGGGTTACAACCCTTCACAACACTCGTTCGCTGCAATGCTTCATTTAACTATTATAGGTAAAATAAAATATTTAATTAATTGCCTTCTAGGAAAATTAAATATTTTAACCTTGATCTCCATTTTGCATCTTCGTGAAAAAATTAGTTTTGGCAATCATCCTTTGCTGGAAACTTCGCTTTTCTCTCATTAAAATAATTACTCGCTTCATTTCTCCTTGGGTGAAAATATTCTCCATTTATGTCTCTTAGTTGAAAGATTTCACCAAATTTAATAAATCATTTCTTTGGGTAATAATTACCCATTGCCAGCTCGTAACTCCTTTGGTGAAAAATATTCTATTTCCCAATGTAAATATTTTGTAAATTTCACCATTTGTGTATTCATGGGTAAAATAATTACCTATCTTATAAATACTATCTAGTGAGAAAATACTCACTTTACCTTCATTAAATAAATCTTCATTTTATTTACTCGGGCAACTTCAATATTTAAATCTCCTTTTTAATTTTTCTTTATTGCATCGATATCATACCTATTTTAAATTTATATTTACTCTAAATCCTTCGGTATCTCATTTTCCCCTGTTCCATATTATATTTTATGCAATGAAAACTCAATAATGTGTTCTTCCTATCGGAGTGACTTGAAGCATCGGGAACACTTATTATTCTTCCACCGATACATATCTCTCATCGATGAAGATAGTGCCTATGTTGCCTGGCTGTCGGCGAGACTCTTCCCGAAAGCTTTTCGTCGGAGAGATCTAGGAAGCTTGCACCGATTGAACATATCTCCCTGATGGATTTAGGGCTTTTGCTCTTGCGTTTGAATATTTTCTTGCAGCCTGTGAATTTAATCAACATTTCCAGTTTGCAAACTCCAACTGTGATGATCTCATAGGATTTTGCTCACGCCTGTTTCCTCCTTCACCCACGAATGTCATAGTCCACAGATGACAGAAAAGCCTATGAATTTGCCTCAAATTACTCCTATCGGGCTATGTGAAAATGCTACCCTTAGACACATTTCGTAAAAGTAATGTTGTAGACCGATATACTACAGTGATAGGCATTGGTGTCCGCCATTTACTTTATTCTACTCGGGCTTCTCATCTCCCGTAAATTGAATGGTGTTATGCTCGTTATTAATTCCTGATATCCCTTCAAAGTTTTGCACAATGGCCCCTGCACCATCAACTTCCAGAACACTACCATGACACGTCGTGCCATCCCTAATCAATCCTGGGCTTAGTTGGATCTTATTTCAAGCTTGAGTCGTGGTGTTCCCTAATGCCCTGATAAAAGTTTGCTGAGCCAGAATTACACTTCCATTGTGTTTACCTACGGTCATTATTTGAAGGAGCATAAAGTACTTCAGATTCCGCGTATCCTTTGGCCGGATTCATTCTTGCTCTCAATATGCAAAGCTTCGGATAAATCCTCTCATAATACTAGAAAGAGTGTTACACGTAGTGATGCACCTCTATTATTAATGATGAGTTGTGTCTTCTGACTGATAAAGCTCTCTGGGTACAAATGGTTTGTCACAAATATAGGTGATGACAACTTCTCTCAAATATGTGATAAGTAATCTTTGTGAGCCATATCTAGTAGACTAAATAGTAACACTTTAGCTCCATCAATAATATGTGTTGCCATGACATATACCGAAGAATCATCAACCTTCTTGTGAACTTTAACTTTCTTATCGATCATTTCTGACTGTCATTGTGCGTGCTTTCATTAACAGTCATATTTCTTTCCAATAGCGCCCTACAATTTCTCAAATTAATTCAATCATGTAATTCACTTTCCAGTTTTCAGAGTTATTTGTGTAATGCCCCCTTTTTAGGGCTGCCTTGAACCTAGCCAAATAAATATCTTGTCTTGAAACACTTAACAAGTACAGGGCCTTTTATATTCATACTTTCCAAGTCAGTTTTGTTCTACAGGCTCATTCAGATGTGTGCAAGATAGAGTGCCCCTGCTTGAGAATTATGCGATCTTTTAGCATTGGTAAGGCCAAGAGAGTGCTTGGGAGGATGATCTAAAGGAAACTGTTTCCCAGTATATGAAGTATCATAACTATACAATATAGAATGGGTGTTTAGAAAGAGTTTCCACTGGTTGGCCAAAAGCATCATGACTACCATTTGAATCTCCAAGTTTAGTTTTTATTTTCAATATAATTGATCTTTTCCACAACTACTGGCTCATCTTTGAATATAAGCAAAACCTTTGAGATACTTAGTAATACCTTGCTTTTCAAATGATACACATTCTTCCTTAAATTCTTCATTTAAGTGATGAACTTCGGTTGTTCCTTTGAAAATATTTTGATCATCATTCACAATGGTATGGAGGTATTATAAAAATGAATCAACTTTATTCTGGCAAGATTTGAACTTCTCTGACCCTCCAGATCCCCTTTTGCACCGTGACCCAAAAAGGTCATGTAGCCTTTAAAACTATTTTGGAAAATTGATCAAACAGTTCAGTGATTTTCTGCAGAATTGTGCCTGTCAAAACTGTGTAAAACTCATTTGGTTTTGGCTTCGAAAAAATACCAAACGATGTCCAAATGCGCTCAAAATTGGCATGGAGATAGACTTTGGTGTAGAGAATCGGAAGCACCGATCATTTTATTTTGAAACTCCCCTAATCACTTAATATTGCCTTTCAAAGATGACCATTTTAGCAGATTTTAACTGTGTTTCTGAGTGTTGAAATCCAGTTTTTTCATCGTGGGAGCCTAAAATTTGCACGAAATTTTAGGATCCAAGACCATGAATGATTGTTTTGTTGAAAGGAAAAGGACACTTAGTTTGTCCCAGAAGATTGGGAAATAAACTAGCATGTGCGCAGATTGATGGTATTGCTTCTGTGATTTTGGGCCCAAATATTTATTGAACTGGAAAAGGTGAAGAATATGGACAAAATGTCAAAAAGTGAATCAATGCTTCAAGAAGTGCTACAAAGATAAGTTGTTCAATGAGGAGGAACCTAACATATACTAACAATTTTACAACTTCTATTCTTTTTCATGCATAGGACAACCTATGTAATGTTGGATGAAGATAGTACTGATTGAATGAGTCAATGATGGGAAATTATCTATGCATCTCATAGAGCAGAGAGAAAAGAATCAAAAAAATTATGAGGTTGCAACAAATTAGAAGTCCCTTAACAAGAAGGAAGTCCCAATATGGGCAGTGATATAGATAAACACCTTTTTAAAGAGAGTGCTGCATTCAAAAATACTTTGTAGAGTTTTCTTGTGAGCAAGAGAAAGAAGATTCTAAGAAAATCTTGACTCCTAGGAGAGACATAGCTCAACACAAGGAGGTACATACCAAGCCTTTGTGGGAAGGTGCACACATAATCATAAGGGTTGGTGAAGGTCTAGTAGGAGTGAGAGGAGATATTTTCAGTAGTAGTTGTAAGGGTGCTTTCATGTAGGAATAGTTCACACTATTCAACTAGTGGAGTATCTTGTAGTATGAAAGTCACATGAAGGGATGGCTAGAGTGCTTCAACGAATGTTGTAGAAGGGATAGAAAAAGAAGCACCAAACATTTAGAGGTCACTACTTGTAAATAAGTGACAAATGCTTAAGTTCGATGGGGTTGAAAATCAACACCCCCAAGGAACTTTAAAACACACAAGACCACTTGGATGGAAAATGGCTTGATAAGTAAAATGCATTGACTGAAAATATTTCAAGTAGCCTTTAGAAGTTAAGCAAACTATGTTCCACCAATTTTTTGGGATGGGAACAGCAGGGCATAAGGGGATATATTTTTAAGGATTTAAAACTTGGTTAATGCACCCTTTACTAAATAAAATTTAAAGACACAATAAAATAATCAAATAGAAGCTACTTTGATCACATACATAATTATATATTGATCACATGAGTATAAAAGTGGATTTTAATTTTTAGTTGAAGGAAACAAAATTGTTGGATATATAAACTATAAATATCATCAAATATATACAAATCTCACAGACTATGAAATCCATGGCATCAAAACAAATATCAAAACTAAAATATAAGTCTATGGTTGAAAGGAACCTGCATTACTCATCTGAACATCATGACAACACTTATGCTAGCATCTAAGATAGGTCCTGAATGATGATGCAACCATGATATCATTTTGTGTCTTAGTGAAACCAACATCCAAGGTGTCTCCTCATGCTCAATATGTTGTGCTCTAACCTCCTCTACCATGGCTTCCACCTCTGCCTCTCTATCCACCTAATCAACCCATGCAAGGTTCTCAGTGTTGAATATAGGATCCTCAACCTTGGTGATCTAATCTAACTATGGATCAACCTCCTATAGAGTGATGGGAGATAATTTAATGCCCAAAATATTTTTGTGATGGAGGTGAAAGTTGTATTGAACATAAACAAGATCATTCAACATTTGCATTAACCTATTGCACTTCTTGGAGTGTATATGTTCAAACATACTTCAATTGCACTTGCGTCTTGAAGCACTACATGGTTGGCTCAAGACACCAATTGCAATCCTATGAAGACTTGGCACCTTAGCACCAAGCCTTTCCCACTATGCATTTGAAATAAGAAGAAAAAAAATCAATCTCATTGTCTAACTTTGAGTTTGAATTTCGATATTAATTTTAAAAAAGGGAAAAAATTTATGTTTTAAACTTAAATCATGCCATTACTATTTTACTTAGCTCCAATGTCGTCTAAGTTGTCTTGAATATCTCACGTGCAAAGATGCCTACCTATGCAAGAGTGAAGATCACTATCTTAATGATTATCTACACTACAACTAGAGAATCAAGTGCCATCCACTCTACAACTGTGTAGAGCCCACTCAAGACCTTTTCATCAGCCTTGAAATCTAGATAGAATTGGAATGCCGAATTTAGGAAATAGACAGTTGCATGTAAAGGCTTGTGAAGGTGCCATCATTGATCAATGATCTCCCATATGGGATGATACTTATCCTCAACCCCAGAATAAATGGATCTAATGGCTTCCTTTTCCCTCATATATTTAGCTCATTGTGCGCTTATCCTCATCAACAACTTCTAGGAGAATGACTAAAGGCTCTATGAATTGCAATCATTGTGAAACATTAACACAAGTGATTATGAACAAAAATAAGAAAATGAAATGAGAATACGAACAAAACTATAATGGAAACTTACCTATACAATCTCCTTGGTCGATTGCCAAAAACCATGCGCATCAAAGATCAAATTAACCACATCAACCTTTGCATTGATCTTTGTAGACCACTTCTCACTAACAAACATGCGCTTCAAAGAAGCCTTTGATTGAAGCAAGGAATGCAATGTGATAAAATTGGTTGCAAAGTGAGTTATTCTAGGATGATCCGACTCCTTTTTCGTGAATTTCCTCATTAGGTTGAGGACCAAAGTATGATTATATATATGGAAATATTTTTAATATACTCTACACATGTATTGATCTATAGAATTTTGTCAAGATCCTCCAATATGAGGTCAAGGCAATGAGCAACACAAAGATTCTAGAACAAGGATGGGTGCTTCTCTATGAGAAGTATAGTTACAACAACATAATTTACTACATTGTTTGTAACTATTTTCATTGCATTCTCCTCACCCACCTTGACCAAGACTCTCTCCAAAGCTTCCCAAAGGAATTTATCATTTTTTGTGTTTCCTGAAGCATCAATTGACTTCAAAAACATTGTGCCACCCGAGAAAGAAACAAAATCAACGATTCTTAAAAATTAAAAATCTTAATCACTAAATCAATGTATATCATGAAGTACAATTACTTGAGGAAGGAACCAAAAAAATCAGCAATGATCTATTTTTCTATTGGTCCAACCATTAGTCATGATGGAGCAACCCTTCTTCCATATGTCATGTTGTTCGTCAATTCTGGCTTTCACATCTGCCATCTTTTGACACAAAATGGAGCCCTTTATCTCCTCACCATTAGGGGCTTCGAACCCTACCCCACAAACAATAATGGAATCTATCATATTTTTCCAATAAAGAAACCTAAAACAAATAAATTAAACAAAATAAGTATTCTAAAATAAGATTTTAACTTATAAATCTACAATACTATATACCCCTAATTGCAAAAATTCAAGAGAAAAAAAAGTCAAACTATATATTTTAAAACAAAAGAAATAATAATTACTTAATTGCATGAAATGAATGGTGCAATAGAACTAGAAGTCTCCAATTGCACTTCTTGCAGTATCATGCTTATCTTTGTTCCAACCCATGCTCTCAAGTGATGGTTGGGCACTTGGTGGAGCGTGTGGAGTAAAATATAAATCTAAATCAAATGAAGATCCACGACCTCTAGATCCAATAGTAACACAACCACTGCCACTACCATTAATCATAGATCTAGGAAATGGTGGAACATAAGAAGTCTCTCCATCAATGATTGTCATTTCTTCTCTTTGTCTCTTTTTTAATTTTCTTTGTTGCTCAAAAATCTCTAATTGATTTTGCACTTTGTGTATAACTTCAGGAGGTGTTGCTAAGTATGGTTTAGTATCACGACATTGTATATGTGCAAGGTCAATGAAAGTTGGAACCTCGTAACCATACAAAACGATAAATGGTGTCATCCTAATGGACATGTGATAAGTAGTATTGTAACAATGCTGCCCCAAGTGAAGCCACTTAATCACTAAATTCTGATGAGTAGAAACATAGTTTCTTAAATATCCTTCCACCCATTTGTTGACTTTCTCTATTTGTCCATCTATTTGGTGGTGGTAGCTAGTACTAAGAGTAAGTTCAGTTACTATTAAATGAAATAATTTCTACCAAGACAAATTTAGGAACCTGCTGTTATAATCACTATCTATATTCTTAGGCAACCCATGAAGTCTAAATACTTCTTTGAAAAATAAATCAACAACCTTAGATGCCTTTTAATCTAAAGATATTGCAAAGAAATGTTTATACTTTGTGATTCTATCAAACATAATTGTAGTATTTACTTTGAACTTTTGTAAGTCCGGTGAGAAATCCATTGAAATGTTTTCTCATTTCTAATTTGGAATGGGCAAGGGCTGCAACAAACTAGTTGGAAATGATTACTCACTTTTGTTTTGTTGACAAAATGAACATTCTTTGATATGCTTAAGGACATCATCCTTAACCCTATTCCATGTAAACCTCTCCCAAATCTGCTTGTAAGTTTTAAATACCCCTAACGATGTAAGTTTTAAATACCCCTAACGACCAGCCAGAGGAGTGCCATGAACAACCCTTGAAATATTTTCTTTCATCTTAGATTTGGGTACCATAAAGACTCTATTCTTGTAAAAGATAAGTTCATCAACCACTACATACTTGTCATCTTACAATTTTTCTTCAAGCATATCAATGCCAAAGGTGTTTTTAGAATATATTGCTAAAATTAGGATCTTCCAATCTGCTATAATCTTCATCATAGAACATATAGTGGGTTTTCTAGACAATGCATCAACCACTATATTATCTTTCCCTTTAACATACTAAATATCAAAATCATAAGCTTGAAGTTTACTTACCTATTTTTGTCGTCTCTCATTGGGATCCTTTTGATTATGAAGCATTTAAAATTATTATGGTTATTCTTAAAACCACAAACTTACCTCCAATAAGGTATTGCTTAAATTTGACCAAAGCATGTATGATGGCCAACATCTTCTTGTCATAAATTGATAAACCTCTTTCTATTCCTCGAAGATTGCAGCTCTCAAATGTAATAGGATGCTTATTCTACATCAAAATAGCCCCAATCCCTTCCCTAAAAGCATCACATTCAAGAACAAAAAGCAAGAGAGAAATTTGGAGTGGCTAACACAGGACAAGAACTCATCACCTTCTTGAGTTTGTCAAAAGTTTGTTGTGCTGAAATTGACCATGTCAAAGCCCCCTTCTTTGTCAAATTAGTTAAAGGAGCTACTAATTGTGAAAATCCTTTAACAAATCTTCAATAATAGCTACAAAGACCAAAGAATTATCTTAACTAAGTCAAGGTTTTTTGTAGTAGGCCAATCCAATATGGCTTGAATCTTTTCTTGTTCAACCTGCACACCATTAGCATTGGTAACATGCACCAAATATAAAATTTCAATCATACCAATTTCACATTTTGATTTTTTGGAAAAAAAGAGAATGGGTTTCGAAAATACCCAAAACCTCATCTAAATGCCTCAAGTGATCTTCCCATGTTTTGTTGTAAACAAGGATATCATCAAAGAAGACAAAAACAAATTTTGTTAACTGTTTGTTGAATACTTGGTTCATGCATTCATACATGACTGAAATGTAGCGGGAGCATTAGTCAAATACCAAATGGCATGACTAAGAATTCATAGTGTCCATAATGACATTTAAAAGCTATCTTATGAACATCTTCCTCACAAACTCTAATTTGATGGTAACTAAGATCCCTTTTTGAAAAATATATTGCACCATGAATTTCATCAATAAGCTCATCGATCTTAAGAATAGGATACATGTTTTTGATAGTTTTATTATTTGGAGCTCAATAATCAATGAACACCCTTATAGTCCCATTATTCTTCTTAACTAGTTTAATTGAAGAAGCAAAAGGACTAGAACTTGGCCTTATGTGGCCCATGTCAAGGAGCTTCTTTGTAGCATTTTCAATTTCTTCCTTATGCCTTTTAGGATGGCGATAAGTAGTAGTCATAATAGGTTTGGCTCCTTCCTCCAATTCAATAATATTTTCAAATCCCCTATTTGGTAGTTTTAATGTCCCTTACTGGCCCTGCTCTAGAATTCGCTTGTTTTCCCTAGAATTCACTTGTTGATTAGGTTTAGGGTTTTTTGTTCTTTCCAAAGGAACATTCTCTCTATCAAATAATCTTGGAATGAAATCTGCATTCACTATATTAATAACATTTCCACATACACATATATCTATTAGCATTAATATCTAGATATCCAAAATATAGACATAATCATAAATGCAATTAAGCAGACATAAGAGGAGTGCCATAGGTGGATCCGCCCTGAAGCCCTAATTCCAAGCTCAAGAAGTTGTTCACCACAATCCTCCTTCCCTAGCACCTTAGTACCTACATACTCCACTCATGGCAACACCTCGAAAGACACTCGCCCTATTAGGAGAAAGGAACCATAAAGTCAAAGTGGCCTATGGCCTACCACCCCTCCATGGCCGTAGCGGAATCTTAGGTGGGACCCCCACTCCTCCATGGCCCAACCCTTGCCTTTGGATTAGCAGAACCTTAAGTGGACTTGCCACTCCTCCATGGCACATCCCTGCCTTGGG
Source organism: Sequoia sempervirens (assembly GCA_007258455.2). Classification (NCBI taxonomy): domain Eukaryota; kingdom Viridiplantae; phylum Streptophyta; class Pinopsida; order Cupressales; family Cupressaceae; genus Sequoia; species Sequoia sempervirens. Next base: position 23,001 of record VDFB02299119.1, on the reverse strand, counting down.
CCCTTGGGGCAGAATCTCAAGTGGGGTTTTTAGGCAAACCACTTCACTCATGTTTTTCCCTTAATAATAGGGTTACAAGCACATAGAAGACAATCTTTAAAACAATCAAATACATTTTCATTTATCATTGATTCTTTAAGTCCATATTAATATCATTTCATCATGATAACACTAAAGAAAGCATTACACCAATAATTAGATTAGCAATATCAGTTTCTTATATTCCAAATATGCTAAATATTATTGCTAAGTGAGTACATCACCTGAACTACTGTGTCTTCCCATGACTCGTTATTCCTCAGTCGCCTTCCTTCAATCTTACATTTGATTGATCATAAATATTAATCTATTCGTTTTTGTATTAAAATCGTAATTACTTATAAGGCTCAGTAATTGTTGCAAGCATCATTATTATATGATCATATATATATATATAACACCCTATATAAATATATACATATCCTTACTAATTGATTTCAATTTGCAATAATCTCTTTGACATATTTATATATTCTATACAAATTTATATTATTATTCCCAACTGACTTCCATCTCCAATAATTTCTTGTCATGTATATATATATATATATAAATCGATAGTCATGTTAATCTTACTCACCATGATTGTAAGTGGCATGCCTCTGATTTTTAATTGAATATCTTTATTCCTTATTTTATTCTTATCTATGGTGATCAGATTTTGGAGAGTATCTTTTATTAAATAATTCTTTTTACCACCATATATTCCTAGGTTGGATCTGCAGCAAATATTATCACTTCCCCCAGCCACCGATCTGCTTCCTCTTATCCCCTTTGCTGATCGATGACTAATGATTGAAGATGTTTTCCCTATCATTTTCCCCCTCAACTCATTCCATTTTATTCCCTTTATATCCCATGGAGGGATGCATCGGTCAAAGGGGAGGTGACTTTTAATAAAAACAAATATATCCTTTGTTAGACTTAATCGCTGCCTTTAAAGGCCTATTATTATTTTATTGATCACAATAATATCTATTTTGAAAATAATATATTATTACTAATAATTATGATATTTCAGATTATATACTTATTTTATTATTTTATTTTGATGTTTTATTGAATATATTTTAACATTAAAGTATAATAATAAAAACAATTTGCTAATATCTTATTATTATTTTATTCTAATGTATTACAATCTTTGATGTATAATGATTATAATATTTAGTATTTATATTTTGGTAATTACAATATTATTTTTAATATTTATAATTAGAAGATTATCATGGATAATTATAATAATATTAAATAGTTAATGTTTTTAATGTGTATTTTGTTTATCTTGTTTCGATGTTTTATATCTCAATGCTACAATTTCAGGGGACATGACAGTAGCCTTCTAGGAGGTATCATTGAAAGTCTTACTATGCTTTTCCAATAGGGATTGAACATCAATGTAGTGTGATTTCTTACCATCTAAAGAAATGGTAAGCATAATCAAATCAAGCATTGGGCTGCCTATGCAACTTAACCATGCTGGAAAGTCCTTTCCATACACTTAGCCAAAACAATCTCGGGAACACCATTGGACATTCTACAAAGAACCACTTTCTTACCATTTGAATGGAACATGATTTCTATGATCTGAAATTTTTGAGTAATCTCCTCCAAGGAGTGCAACCACTAAACTCCCAACACTGTCAATATCTCCTATATTAACAACATAGAAGTCATCTTTTACCTCATAGTTTTCTAAAATGAGACTCATTTTAGGAGTCTTTCCTTGTGCATTGAATAGAAAATCCATCTACGACCATCACATTGAAGCCTTCAAAGTCTTAGTTTGTAGATCTCTTCTTGCGACAATCCCTTCATCAATGAAATTATGAGTTGCTGTATAATCAATGAGCACAGTAATCCATTGCCCACAAAGAACTCCACAAATTCTGAAAGGGTTATACTTTGGAATACTAGAAAGTTTGGCAAGAATACCTCCAAAAGTATCTTATCTATTTCTTCAACCTATTGTGGTTCGTCTTCTTCTTCACTTTGTTGTTCTATATCTTTTGCTTTTGGTTTTTCTTCATTTGACACTACCTCAATGTAGTGGACTTGTCCCTTTCTGAGACATCTATGGCTTGGTACCCATGGCTTTTTGTATGTGGAGCAAATTTCTTCCTTCTTAATTCATTTCTCACCCCATCCTCTTTCCTTGAAGGGAAATTTTTACTTTGATTGAAATTTTTTTGGAAATTCTTATTTGGAGTGAGAGTCTTCTTCTAGAATTTCTCTTTGGTAGTGAAGGCTCAAGTACCAAAGCCCTTTTGATGGCTTCTTGAAGAGATGGAGGTTCAAAAGCTTTGACCAAATTTTTGAGAGATTCAAACAAGCTTTTTGTAAATAACATAATCAACCTCCTTTCGGTAATATTAGGAACCATGACGGAGAGTTTTTGTAAATCAGCAACATAACTCTCAACATTTCCATACTATTTGATCTATGATAACTCTTGGGAACGGACTTTAGGGTCCTTTCTATCATATATTTCAACAAGTCTTCTACTAAATTCATCAAAAGAGTTGATAAGATTGTGTCCTTGTGTACACAACCCATGATACCACCATCCATGTGTTGAACCCTGAAGATGGAGAGTGGCAAATTTGATGGCCTCATCGTCAAGCATTGACTTGAGCTAAATACTTGCTTGATCCATCAAAGATAGTAAGTGGTAACTTCCCGAAGGCATGCTACAAATCATGTTGGATGGCTTGTGGTCTAGAGCCATTTCATAACTTCCTCATATTCATATAATTGATGAGTGACATCTCTCCTCAAATCTCCTCTGGAAGAGCTCTATACTTAGCATAACAAGCAGTGATATTATCAACTAAAGGATTTTGAGCTTCAATTTCTGGAACCTCTTCCTCCCTATGAAGAAAAGTAGGTTGGAAAGGTCTAGCCATTGAACCAATAACAATTCTTTGTGTGTGTGTTTGAGCGATATTAGGAACATTAGTCCCAATGTGCTTCATTCACCATTCTAATGTCTAGGTGCATTCATATTATTGTCTATTTTATGAAGCATTTGTGAAAGCATATCAAGTATCAAATCAAGCGTTCTTTTTGCCTGATCATCAAGATCATCTTCCTTGCTCGTTCTCTTTTCTTTTATTGCCATAATAATTTTCTCAAACACAGTTTCAAAAGGCGAAAATTCTATCATGGATTATCTAGAAACTAATATTGTTTTCTAATTTCTCTTTGGTAGTATCTATTTTCTTTGTCACTAGGATGCATAAAATATGAATCTACATGCAACGAATTAGCTCTGAAAACAGGTTGGGAAGAACCATCTTTGATACTACTGTAATAACCCCTATAGGATGTTAGGTCAATCCATAAAAAAAAGTATTGTGATCACTCAAATTCTACTCATTTTGATCACCAAGATCCTAAGGTGGACAAGGTGAGAGCATACAAAAGTATAGTGAAGATAGAGAAATATTATAAGAAAGATATTGGTGGCTAGCCAACCAATTTATAGTCATTGTGCAAATGCAAGAGCCACCACCAAATTACAAGTGGAATCCAATCAATGCCAAGAAAGTTATCAACACCAAATTAGCGGATAATGAAATGCAAAGGGTCTAGTAGTGGACCGACCAAGACTTTTTATAATTTTAAACAAGATCTGTGGTGAACTGTCCAGGATCATTACAATAATAATCAAACAATCTAGCAGTATAATCTTCTAGAATTTACAATATTGCAACTCAAATCATTAGTAGCAAATCTGAAGCATGAATAATTCTTTTAGCTTAAACTAGTTCTGAAGTAAGAAAGCTTGAAATAGAAATATAATAAATATCATATCATGAAGATTGGGCAGAGTTTGATGCTAGAAAATGAACTAAGTCTGTTGTGAAACTACTGGTTAAAAGTGAAGAAATGATTGTTGTTTTGTGACTTCCAAAATCAGGAAAATAAAGCCCAAACTAATGATTGGAGCCAAGGAAGATAATTGAACATGTGTTGCTACAGCGCCAACTCTATAATGTCCTAAGGGGCAAAAATTGGAGAAATAAAAACTGTAAACTAGTCTATGTAGATTGTAGCTGAACTAATGATTGGAGCCAAGGAAGATAATTGAACACGTGTTGCTACAGCGCCAACTCTATAATGTCCTAAGGGGCAAAAATTGGAGAAATAAAAACTGTAAACTAGTCTATGTAGATTGTAGCTGCTAATCATCTCAATATCGTCCTTCTAAGGGTAACACAAGCTACAAAGATAATCACCCAGCTCAATAAAACAACAAATTAAACCAAGATTTGGGAAATTCCAGCAAATTAAATCATTCAACTCTTAAACATACAACAACCAACTTGTTGTGACCTTTTCACACATTGCCCCCATTCAAAATGGGGACCCATAAATTTTTGCTCCATTCTGGTCTTTTGGCTTTGGTTTTGTCTCTCTTTCTGCTTCTTTTCTGCTATCTGCTTTCCGGGACGCTCCCGTCTACAAGCTTGAACGCGAAGATTCGACCAAGTACTAAAATTAGGGTTTCACATCTTTAGGTCACTTCGGGGTCAAATTTAGTCAGTTGGTCAACTTTCGAGCCTAACAGTGCTATCACAATGCTTTCAGCAAGTAACCCCTAAACTTTTACTGAGTTCTACCAACTTTCTATTTATAGTAAGTGTCAGTTTAGGGTTGATTTTCTCGAGATTTTCACATTTTGACAGCTTCATTGCATTTCGAACACTTCAAGTTCATTCTTGACAAAATTTGAGCAAAAACGGACGACTTGCTATTTTTAGCAGTCCAGCTTCCAGAGCAGATTTCAGGGTCTACATGTTATATTTTTTGATGCATGTTTGGAGATTCTTTCTGGGTTTTTCGAGACCTTCGCAGTGATATGACATGCAAAGCAGGACGATGACTTTTAGCATACAGCCTTCGGAGGCCAATATTAGGGTTTGCATGCAAACTTCTTCAGCGCATGTCGACGTATTCTTTCTGGATTTTCCGAGAACTTCGCAATGGTGTAACATGCAAATGAAACTGATCACTTTTTGGAGACTTACTATTTTTAGCCAGTGCTTGCATGTTGAAGATTTTTTTGGGTTTTTCTGGGTTTTTCGAGGTTTTCTGGGCAGTGTGACATGCGAAATCATCCAGCAGCCAGACGGTCACTTTTTTGGCTGCTTTCTATTTTTAGCAGGTACCACTTAGGCAGCTGATCAGCACTTCAGAACTGCAAACTGATCATCATGCAACTGAAACGAGCTCAAACGGAGCTCATTTGAGCAACATGCAAAAAATTAGGGTTTCGAGCTTTAGGGCTAAAAGTGAGGAGTCAGACAACAAGGTGCTCAAAACTGAAATATCCATCATGGTCAGTATCCTTCGGATAATCTGCTGGCAAAATTTGAAGGCAATCGAAGAACTTGCTATTTTTGGAAAGGTATTCCAAACACAGGCTATAAATAGAAAGTTGATCTCAGGCGCCGGCACAGAAAAGCAAGTTCATCAACGAAGAGCACGTTGTCCAAATTTCAACTCAAACGGAGTTGAGGAAGTCTCAGAAACAAGCACTTACTATAAATAGTAAGTCACTTCACCAGCAGCTATAAATAGCAGGTCAACACCAATTCTCAGCAGGTACGAGTCAAACGTGATGAGGGATCCTTGGCGCGAATTTCAAGACAAACGGAGTTACAGAGAATGAAGAATCAAGCATTTGTTATTTTTAGCAGGCCAAGACAGAGAAATTAGGGTTTCCTAAAATCAAGGGCAGAACAGGACAGTCAAGCAAAAATAGCATCCAGTTACGATCGCCAAGCTTCAGGCATTCAACACATGAAATTTGGAAACTTTCTGAGAAATTTCTATTTTTAGCAGGTTGCTAAAAATAGCAAGTATAAATAGGCATTGGGCGTCAACAGCACAATTCAGTTGAAATTCGGAACAAGGCAAAAATTAGGCTTTCCAAGGTCAAAATTCAGTTGACGGCGCAAAATTCAGAGAACTTTCTAAAAATAGAAACTCAGGGCGAATTAGGGTTGACAGAGGGAAATCAACTTAAATCTGGCAGAGAGCATAAAATTCACTAAAACGGATAAAATTTGGAATCCAACATTGAAATCCACCTTGAGAAGCTGAAGAGAGGCAGAAAATTGACTAAGTCTGGAAAACTGGAAGTAGCTTGGGTCAAAGGCGCCCTTGGGCTTGAAATTTCACTAAGTGTTAGAAATGAAAGTTGCACATGGTAAATGCGCCCCAAATTGGATGTCCAACCTATGATATGCGCCCGGCCTCTGGAGATGACTTGAAAGTTTCTAAGGCATCAAAATGAAAGCTCAGCATGTCAAATGCGCCTTGCCTGGCAGGGAGCTTGGAAGAAAAGTTTTAAGTATCGGAAATGAAAGTAGCGGGTCCAAATGCGCCCAGGGCATAGACTGGAAGTGAGCATAAGGAAATGCGCCCATCTTGCAAAATTAAAAGCATGACCCATCATATGTGCCTGGCTTGAGTAAAGGTGATTTAAAAATTGACTAAGGCGTTAAAACTAAAAGCATCATGGGTCAAATGCGCCCCCTTTTAAAGAATTTTAAATTTCGCTTAAGTGTCGAAAATAAGACTTGCAAGGGTCAAATGCGCCTGAGCCTGTGAAGGTGTGGAAAGTGAAAATTGTCTAAGTGTCAAAATGGAAGTATGGCATGCTATTTGCGCCTCTGAATGACAAAACTGGAAGTTGCCTATAGGAAATGCGCCCCTCTTTGAAGCTGGAGCTTGGAAATTTTCTAAGTCAAGAAACTAAAAGTTCCATGTGTTATTTGCGCCCAAGGATGTTGGAGTGGGAAATTATGCCCAAGCCATAAATTGAAAGCTCTGGGGTCAAAATGCGCCCAAGAAGATACTGGAGATTTGAAATTTTTTGAAAATGGAAGTTGCCCACCTCATTTGCGCCTCAATACTCACATGGTCATTTGCGCCCCTCTCTGAACAGAGAAATAAAAGCTTAGCTTGTTATATGCGCCTGGATGCTTAACTTGTGAAATGCGCCTGAGGGTGGCTTGAAATTGGCTAAGGTGTGGAATTGAAAGCACAACATTGAAAATGCGCCTAAGTGTTGGAAGTTGAGAGCTCAGCATTGGATATGCGCCCTTAAGCTTGGGGTGTTAAAATTGAAACCTCATACCCTTATAATATGCGCCCTTGGTAATAGAAAACACTTCAAATTTTCTTAAGTCATGAAACTGAAACCTCTATATATGATATGCACCCAAGAAGATTAGAGATGATGAGCTTTAAAATTCGAAGTTGACTAAGTGATTCAGATTGAAACCTCAACATGGCATATGCGCCTAAGAGAGCACATCTCCATTTGCACCCCCCCTAAGCATTGGAGAAATTTCGAAATTTTTTTCTAAAATGGAAGGACCCCACTCCAGATGCGCCCTCAGTTTAAAGTCCATACGTGATATGCGCCCTTGGAGTGTAAGGAAGATATCAAAATTTGCAATATGCGCCCTAAAATGAAGATGATACGAAAACGTCTAAGTCATTTGAAATGAAATGCTCATGGGTGCATTTGTGCCCACCTTTGAAAGAGGAGGTTGGATTTTAATAAGGCGTTGGAAATAAAATCATAACCTCTAGTGGGCGCTTTGGTTAGAAAGAGGTGTTGATAAATATCAATGTTTAAAAAATTAAATATCCCACCCTTTTTATCACGTGAAATTCAAAGACGTTTAATTTTAAAAAATCAAAACACAGGGATAAGAAAAATCAAGTGATGATTTTCGATGCAAATATTCAATGACGTTTAAGAAATAAATTAAAAGGTGTTTGGAGTAACAAAATTTCTCCAGGCAATTAAATTTTTTAAAATTTGCCTAAGTCGGAGAAATTGAATTAATCAATTTAATTGTTTTCCTAAGTATTAAATTAAAATTCCCCCTTTAATTTTGACCCATGAAATTTTAAAAGATCAGACGATTTTGAATCGTGGGGAATTTATTTTGGAGTTAGTTATGGATGGAAAATAAATTACGCTTAGCCGATTTAAAGTATTGATATCGAATTTTTTAAAGTGCGCTGGTGAAATAAATTAAAATGGCATTTAAATTAAATTTTAATAAATTAAATATGCCATTTTAAAAAGGCAGTTGAGATTATTTCAAATCGGAGTAAAAATGATTTTTTCGAAATTACTAAAGGTAACTGGCAGTCAGGAGGGAAGTTTTAAATTTGAATCGGAGAATCTCCCTAAATAGCAAATTGCCATAACAACTGCATGGCGACTGGAATATTCCCTTTTAAATTTAGCAAATGCGTCAGTCATGATGAGGGGAATAAGTGGCATCTGCTAAAATTAGCACCAGCTTTTGGCTATAAAACTCTGAGGATTTTCATTCTCATCTCACAAGATTCGAAGTTGAGATTTATGCTGGTGAGTTGAGTTGTGAGATTCAACATTTTTAATTTGAGAGTTGCTGAAAGTGTGAAGTAATAAATTCGATTTTTCAAGAGGATTGAAATCGTTGAAGTCGAAGTTGTTGAGAGTTGATTTCTTGAGTTGCTGAGATTTAGAGTTGCGAGGTTGTTGCGGTTTGAAATAAAGTTTGAAGTGTTAAGCGTTTTTATTTCTCCAAGTTGCTGAGGTAAGTATTCGAAGTTGCTGAGACTTAATATTTTGCTGAAAGTTGAAATGTTTTCCAAGTTGAAAGTTGAAAAGGCTGAAATCATTTAATTATGCTGGAGGTCGAAATTGTTTGAATTTGAAATTGCTTGAACTTGAAATTTTCTGAAGTTGCTAAATGTTGGAATCAAATCGGATTTAAAATTGTTGAAGCCTTCGAAGTTGCTGATTTATAACTTTCGAAGTGCTGATTTGAGATTGCTGAAACTTTTCAGAGTTGCTGATTTATAACTCTCGAAAAAGCTGATTGGAAATTATTAAAACTTGCTGATTTGAACTTGATGATTTGTAACTTCCAAGTTTGCTGATTTAAGATTGTTGAATTCTTCGAAGTTGCTAACGTATAACTTCCAAAGTTGTTAATTTAAACATTGCTGAAACTTAACACATTTTCCGAAGCTGAGATTGTTGGAGTTAATTTCTTACAGAGAGATGAAAATTTCTTTTGGCTGCAAGTTATTGAAGTTCGAAATTTAAGTATGCCAAGGTTTGAAAACGAAGTTGGTTGCTGAAGCTATTAACTCACGTTTATTTTCGCAGCCAACCCCATTCGCCAACCATCCCACGTGATTTTTATTTTAAAAAAAGGGTTGGAGGTGTAATATTTGCCTTTTGTTTTGCAGATGGCTGATGGATGAAAAGTTGATGTTGCCGGAACTAGCAAAGCTGGAGCTAAGGCTAGGAACAACGAAGCTGTCAAAGAAAACGTCTCCAGGCAGGCGATCATCAAAAGTTTGAAGAAGTCGTTTATTCCGCGGTGCTGTCATAATAGTGGTTTACAATTCCTGAGAGGAACGAATTTTAGCTGAAATCACATATTTTTAGAAAATATAATGATTTAAGCCTTAAAAAGTTCCATTTTAAGGATTCCAATTGAAGAGGGTTTGATCAAATCACCTTAGATCAAACCCCCTTGGATAGAACCTCGCTACTTTTAAACCATACCTATAAATGTGTCTCCTTTACACCTATCAAAATGCTGATAAAAAATCACTTTTGATTTAGCTTTTGGGGGATCAAATGAATTCATTTAAAATTTATTTCAAATGATTATGGTATTCCTCAGAACAAGCTATCCAATGAATATAATTTTAATATGTTTTGGTTTTGCTATGTATTTGTTTTTTAAGTTTTATTAAACATAGGTTTTTCATCGAAAATGAATTTCTTTGTTCTTCACATATGGAAAAATAGAAGATTATCAAAAAAAAAATTGAAAAATATGAGTGCACCAGATATTGAAGTCCTTGATCCAACAAAAAATAAAATCAAATTGACATATACAAAAAAGTTCACAGCGTTATCAGATTACGGTTGATCTGAATTGTAATTCATTTCACTTTGAAACTTGATTAAGGAAAAATATTCAATAAAAACTATCTAACCAAGTGGAAGCACTAGATATCAGAGTTACAAATCTAAATTTGAAAGAATTAGAATTTTATCCTTCATGAAAAAAAAGTTATGCGTTATACGGTGTGCGTCACTTTTTAAAAACGTTGTTTTTTGAAAAAAATTAATTTTCGTGGGAGATGGAAAAAGAAGTGCAATTTGATTCCAAAAATTTTGAAAAAAATATTTTTAGAATCTACAAACAAAATTTGATGAGACTCTAGTTTAGCTGCTATAGGTGCCCGAATGTGAAGATTTAGTTAAAAATAATAATTTCAGTGTCCAGTTTGGCCAAAAATTGTAAACCACTATTATGGGATCACCCTCCGGAGTCAAAGATTGTTTCGAAGTTTGGGAACTTGACGGACACCAACCTTGGGCCTTTCAACCTCGAGGCGTTCATGCGCAGAATGTATGGGCAAGGTAGCAATCTTCCAACAGAAGCATCGCACAATATTGTCAAGAGCGGGTTATATGCAGCAGCCGGATTCCAACAAGCAGTTCGTTGCCCAGAGCTGATCCTAGAATGTGCTAACTTTTACAACTCGGATGATCGGACTATCAGTTCTCCGGATGGTATGATATTGGCCAACTTTGCACCTGACGCAATTGGCGAAGCGTTTGGGATTCTGGCTACAGACAATATGTTATATAAATCCAAAGAAAAGGCCGACAAGATGTATGCTACTTCTTTCGAGAATTTTGTGAAGAGGATCAATACTACTTGGATGTGAAAGCCAAAGCCTCCTGCTGCCAGACTGCCGAAGCAGATAATTTCGGAGGAGCTGAAACAGGAATATTGTGACATAATTATGTTGCTCAGTAGTGTTAATGGTAGCCCGCAGTCGTTTGTGTTCGAGCCATGGATGTTCTTCTACATTAGTGTGGTGCTCGAAGGGAAGGTGCGAGTAAATTGGGCTCAGATGATCAGCGATAATATCAATGAACAGTTCCAGAATTTGAGGAGAACAAAAACATTCTACATGAGCTCGTATGTTATTTACATGCTTGCTCGAATGACAAAGTACAGAGGGTTGGCATACCAGGAACCAATTGGTTGCGGTTATAATCAGTTCAAGATTCACGAATCCTGCAGACAGTTGCATCTTACGCACACAGGTGACTTCCAAAGGGTTAATGATGCTTTCACCATGTATATCGCGAGAACTCTTCAGCAGAGGTTGCAATAGAGAATATCCGAAGAAGCACAGATGTTGATAGAAGAATATGGGTTTTGGTTCGTCCAATTCCTGAAGTTTACCTATTTGAGGCTGCCAGGGTACGATTCATATGTCTACAAATTACCTAGGTACCCCACCAACAGAATGATACTGCTTGAGTTGTCTAGGCAATTGGTGGCCTACGATAAGATCATAAGGAGAAAGAAGAAGGGAGGCTTGCATTTTCCCATTGTGTTGGGAAACTCACTTGAAGAATGCCCTACTCTACAGGCAGCCAAAGAGGCTGAAGATGAATTGAAATTTTATAAGTTGACTCTTCACACCAGCCGACAGGATTTTGATCCTCGGGGTAAAATTGGAACAGTGCAAGGTGTAGAGTACCGACACAAATCTCATTTGGAGGATTTTTGGGCTAATGCCGGAGATGAGACCGAGATTAGGAAAAGAATGTTTTCGAGGCTGCCTCTCAAGTTGATCAGAGAGTGTGAAGTGATCCAAGTGCCAGACCAAGTCGAAGAGGATACCAGGCTGATTCATCCGGATTATGAAGCAGTAAAGAACACACCGATGCCACCAGTAGATTGGGCCGAACCGGAGATTGTGGATTTAGAAACCTTGTCTATTCCCGTCTTGACTTTCACAAGGGCTTGGGTTGAAGAACGTGTTCACAGATTAAGAAGGAGGTCAGTCGCTTTCACATACGACCTCATGGGTGATAAAAGGCCACCAGTGTTGGCGAAGAGAAGGAAACAAATTGCCCAGCCTCCAGAGCCACAACCACCGCCAGAAGAGCCTGCTCAGCCAGAACCCCAAGGGTCGGAGGACACAACATCCACTCAGTTGGTGACTCATTCTTCCAGTGTGCGTGAAGTCTCAATTTTTGCAGATCAGAGAGCTCAAAGAAATGAAGAGCCAAAGGTTGGAGAGGTTAACCAACCAATGCCGAGGGAATTGGATACTCAAAGCATCAATGATCCTTAAGGCGCCAATCAACCAGAGGAAGGAGAAGAGACAGAAACAGATACCCACTTCGATTTTTCCTTCGGAGAGGAAGACGTTGGAGCTCGTGAGGGGAGCGATCAAAACGTTGAAATAATTGAGCCTCAGCAGAACGTTGCTCGGGAAGAAGTTCGTGAAGTGGAGGCAAATGAAGAGCAGCCCCTCATTATTTATGATATTCAGCGCAATTGGCTCTCACAGGCAATCAGGAGGGACCAGGATGACGATGCTGACCTGGCAATTGAAATGGAAGAGCTTCTAAACAGAACGAGTAAGTCACCAAAAAGGAAGAGGGCAAGGAAGTATACAAGGATGGAAACTAATGAGGCGGGTTCACTCAGCCTTCACATTGTTGTTCCAAGAGAAGATTATAGTTTAAGTGATGCAATGCCAGAAAATTACACGGTCACCACGATTGAGTTGGGACGTCCCTCTGGAGCACAGGTGGTTGAGGAAGCTGAAAGTTCCTTCCAGGCGTTGAAGGACAGGTTGGTGAAGAAGGAAGGGAAGTACAAAAGATTGAAAAGGGAACACAAGGCATTGGTCGAGTATGTGCAACATTTAGCGCATCCAGTTGCTCAGGAAAATCCAGTGGTGGGACTTCCGCCTGAGCTGCCCCGAGAACCAATCAGTGGACTTGAGGAGATAAGGAGAGTTGTACGAGAAGGAGACAAGTGGATAAATGGTGTCCATGCTGAGGCAAAGAAATTCATGGCCGATCTTGTCTCAGCATTTTAGAGTGCCTCTGGTATCCTTTTGCGCCTCAGTGATGTCGAACAAGCTTGGGGAGACACCCATATTTTTCAAGACAAAACCATCCCTCGCCTTGCTGTTTTGATGCGTGTGCCCACGCAAACTTTGGTGAATGAAGGAGTGATCCAAGCAGGTGACAGGTATGATTTTCGTGGGTGGCATTCGGCGGCATTCACTGGAAAGAATTTCTTCGACACGGCAGCTGTAGAGTCCACCAGGATCAAGAAAGCAATGAGGAATATCCACGAGGGTATCCTCAACACGTTGGAGGCAGTGTTCGCCAAAAGGATGACTGCTGAGGAGGTTGAAATTGACGGATTGAAGGCAAGGTTGCAACCTTTCTTCTCCGAGATGAAGAGGTTCTCTCAGCTGGATTTTGAGAACATGACGACATTTTCAGCGATTATTCAGAGTACGCAAGATTCTATTGAGGCTTGGGGAAAGTCTTGTGAAAAGCATGAACAGATGGTGGCCATCCTAGAGTATCAGCTGAATCTTACTCCATCAATTTCTGAGGAGGTTGACGAGGTGCTAGCGCGATTCGTAGCGTACGCGGTCAGAGAGAAGAGCAAGGGAATCCGAGTCATGGACGAGAATCTTCTAGAAGGGTAGTGGGCATTAATTGCTCATAAGTGGTCAAGTAGGAATCTGCTATTTTTAGGAGCATTTATGACACCACTCCACCTTCTGGCGGTTTTTAGGGCAAACTTGTCTAGGGCTGAGGTGGCTCGATCTGAGCCCTCCATTGTAATTCAATCTGGACCGTCCGTTAAGACTGGCCAGCTATATAAGGGGGAGTCCCCCTCATTTGTAATCTAATAGTTAGAATCAGAGAATAGTCAGCATAGTGGATTTTGAAGCAGAATAGAGAGTAGATACTTTTGAGTTAGAATAGTTCTCATTGCATTGTTGAAGAAAAAGGGGAATTCTCCCTTTGAGAATTTTGTAAGAGATTGTCACAAAAGGCTAATCATAATAAAGCATTTCATTGATGGTGAATTTGAACTTTGTTGTGAGTAGTTCGTGAGGTTTCTTCTTCCTTTGACTTCAACTAGGACTTAATTTCATGCTAGTAGTTAAATATGGATGCTTATGCTTGATGTAAGTGAGCTTCTTTTATCCATACCACTAACAATCTTACTGATGGTAAGCTTGTTTTGCATGGTCAACTGAAACATTTTGTACTTAACTTCAATCAAGGTTCATGTGTAGTTATGCATCATTGTGATGGTAGTTGCATTATTGAATCATGATTTGAACATCATTCTTATCCTTTGAAGATTGCACTTACTTTGTTGAAGCTGTCCAATAGGAGGCTAGACAATGTTTGTTGAAGTTCATCGAAATTGAGCATAACACCCTTTGCATTTAGGTTAAAATTTAGAATTTAGAAATCTCTGCAGCCATTCAAATTCCGTATACTTTTGGGTTAGTTTTAGGAAACTTGCACTCCAAAGCCAAATCATTCACACGAAAATCCCTTTCAAAAGCAGATATTGGTTGTTACTACACGTATTCTGAACAATTGCGTAAGTCCCCTTGTAAGAACACAGCAAATACACATCAACCAAACTGGGTCTATTCGCATTAAAGGAACCTTGGAGTTGAAAGCGTGATCTCACTCGCAATCTTAGCACGCTGAATACTTTGTTCAAGAGAGAATAGGGTGTCCGTTTGGAAACTTTGTTCTGCTGTTTGGTGCGGTCACAAAAACCACGTCAACACAACTTAATGATGATCAACATCCCAGCCAATACTGTTCAATTTGAAAGATATATAGATTAGGAAGCAAATCATATTAAAGTTTTAAACACATCAGAAATTAATAAACATGCATTACTATGATTAAATCTTCAAAACTTGCATGGAATTGCTGGAACCTGATGGAGCATATATGACTACCATTGGAAGAGTATGGATTGTTTGTCCTTAAGGCAATATGTCCCATTTTATCATGCCCACCAATCCCTTCAATTATGCAGAAATTTAAAAAAAGTTTGACCAGCTTCAAAGGATCTATTCACCAAAAAACTCTAGAAAGAGAAAATAATTTGGCTTGCAATAACAAAGAGAATAAAATCTCCAACTTGTTTTGAAAATAAACATCCATAATAAGCAACAATGCATTTTAATTTTCTCATTGCAAGCTCGAGATAATGTACTTTCAAAATTGAATAACTCAAACCCCAATACACCATACTACAGTGAAAACATTGAAACTTCAAAATAAATTGGAAACTTCACAAACCCTAAAACTTGATACAAAACTGAAAACAATAACCAAAAGTTTGGAAACCATTGCTTGATGAGCACGCTGCCAATCCTTGAATGAGATTGCACTAAAAACTAGGAGGGTTTTCGTCCTAAAGAAGAGGAGAAGATGAATGTGTGTGTTCATTCTTGAAAAGTGTGATTGCTTCAAAAAGTGTGTAGAATCTTTTTTGAAAACATTCCTCATATTTACAACTTTATTTTGATGATATATATATTGGGTTAATTTTCATCAAGTTATAAAATTATAAGTTAAGTGTCCTTTGCATCACCTTTTTGTACCATGAGCTTAACAACACTTAAATTAATCACTTGTAGCACCTTTTTAAATGATTAAATATAACTTGTCTTTAAATTTTTTACTTTTTGACAACTTAAATATTTAATTATTTAATTAATTTATAGTTTTTAACATCTTGGTAGCCTATGGGAAAATTACAAAATTAGGCTAAGGTACATCTACGAACTTATGCTTGAGAAGGGGACATGACTTGCAAGGATAAAATACATCGAACTGAAGCACCATTATGTAAGATGGTTCCAGAGAGAGTTGAAATTCAGTCTTCTAGGTTGAAAGAATAGTTGGTAAATATTATGACTAAAGGGCTCCAGAACCGGTGTCTTACTTGGGATAACTTGTGCAAGAGAGGGTTCCAGGGTCCCTCGATGTGTGTTTTGTGCGGTAAAAGTGAAGAGAATGTCTCTCATCTCTTCTTTCAGTGCTCCTTTTCTAGGAGGGTTTGGCACCTTTGGTGGGATGTGTGGAACCAGGCTTGCTGGCATGTCTCTTCTTTGGCGGAGTTCTTTGCCCGCTAGGGGAAGGCCCCTGTTAAGACTTCTTTTCTTCAAGTTTCTTGGGCTTTGGGACCGACTTTTATTATTTGGCATATTTGGTTGGAAAGGAATTGCAGGAATTTTCAAGATGTGAAGCTGGTTACCCAACATTTGTGGTGGAGGATTCTTCATTCGGTGGGTGAAACTACTGCAGCTAAGTGTGACTTGGTTGAGGGTTTGGATCCTAGAGAGGTTGCTTTTAGTACTCATCTTCATCTTCCTCTTCAGCGGGGAGCTGCTCAGAGTGTTGGTCAGGTCAAGCAAAATAGAGGTTGTCATCCCGTTCGAAAGATGAATAGAGAGGGGCACTGGAGTCCTCCCCCTTAGGGTGTGTTGAAAATTAACACGGATGGTTCTTCTCGTGGAAATCCTGGCCATGCTGGTATTGGAGGTGTTGGGCGGACTAGTTCTAGGATGGTTGAGTTTATCTTTTCTGCTTATAAGGGCTGGTATACTAACAATGTGATGGAGGCTCTTGCCATTTTGTATGCCATGGAGCGTGCTTGTGCTCTCGGGTGGAGACGGATCATTTGTGAATCAGACTCTCAGGTGGTGGTGAATTTGTTGAAGAGGTAGCAATTAGAGGATGTTAGTTGGCAGTTGACTGTTATTATAAAACAGATTCTTAATCTATGTGTTTCCTTAGATTTTGTTTCTTTCTATCATATTCCGCGTGAATGGAATGGAGTTGCGGATTGTTTGGCTAAATGGGCTTCTGATCACTTGCATGATTGGAATATTGTGGACAGGGGTCAATTACCCCCGGATTTGTCACAAAAGTTGGACCAATTAGTTGAGATTGATAGGGATGTGTAAATCCTTGCTTTTTATTGCTCTTTTTGGTTTGAATAAATTTTTACCCCTCTTTTAGTTAAAAAAAGGGGCTAGGAAAGATAATACATTCAATTTTGAAGACAAAGTTGTATATACAATGATTTGACATCAAGGGGAAGAAAATTGGAAAATTTGATGCTAAATAACAAAATGCTAATGAAGTTAGGAGAAGCTCTAGAAGTCTAACTCCTAATGTTCTTGAAGTTGAACTATTGTTGATGAAGATATCTTAGTTGTTATTGAAGATGATAGAACTGTTGCTAAAGATAATAGATAGTTGTTGATGATGATGATAGACAGTTGTTGATAAAGACGATAGTAGTTACTGCTGAAGATGTTTTAACATTCTACAGTTTGCTAGAGTTTTATGCACAACTAATAATAGTAGATTTTGTTTTAGGTATTATTTTTCAGCCATCCAAGTTGCTATGTTTTGGATGGTCTTTAGGGTGCTTTTTAAGTATTTTTAGAGGGCATGATTTGTCTATTTATTCACTTAGTGTTTTAGTTTCAAACACCTAGTTGGAGAATTGGAGAATTGCATGTAAGGCATCTTATTTTAGGAGAATTTAGTTGTTTTCTTATCAACTATTTTTAAAGGCATTGTTTCAATCTGTTTGTAAGATTTTTTTTTGTGAAGGTTTGAAGAGGTTTAGAGAGAAATTCAGATTGAAGGAAGTCAATGATTTTTAGAATAAATAAAAATGTTTTCTTGGCGTGTTTAATTTTTAAGCAGTCCTTGTACCATATGAAATTTACTAGCAATTAGGACCCTATATTTATTTTTTATCTTTTTTGTCCTTGAGCTCTATGCTAGGTGGACTAAGTTGTGTGCATTCTTGTCTAGTTTGGCGTAGTGATGTCCCTATGGTTTGGTCTGTCATGCCCCACCATAAACAAATTAATGTTAATGCAGAAGATTAAAATGGACAACCTGATCTAGTGTGGTGCCACCTTAAAATAGAAATCAACTTAAATTATTTTTGGCTTTTCCCACCCTAAATTAGAAAGTTCGCCAAAATTATATATATATATATAGGGATGATTAAGGGCAATGAAGGAGAGATATTTGACAGTGATTTTATGAGCAGTTAATACATAGTGATTTCATAAAATGCAGTGTTTAGAAGTAGCGATTAAAAGAAGAGAGTGAAGATTGCAATTAAGATCTCCAAAGGGGCAGCGCTCAGTTTAGTTAATTAAAAGCAGCGATTAAGAAAGATTGAAAGGTGGTGTCCTTTACCAAAGAAAAGGATGCTTATGGAGAGAGGTGACTCTTCCCCCACCAATGATGATACTAAAGGGAAGAGCGAACCATTTGGAGGGGATGGAATAGGAAATCATGGATGGGAATGTAAAGAGTGAATACATTATTGTAAATCAGCAAAAAAGAGAATATTGTCTGACATATTGAATCATCCCTCACCTTCAGCAAATATGTTTATTATTTAGGCCACAAAATATTAGGAGGAGAAAACAGAAGTGTCCAATTGCCATCCATTAGCAGATCAAGCAATCTGCAGATCTGAGATATCAATCTGGTTTATTATAGGAAATAGCAGGCCTACAGACTGATTGAAGGAAGCAAGTTAGGAGAATGGGATGAGCAAAAGAAGTAATATCTTCAGAAGATTAGACCAGCGAACATCTTCAAAATTGCACTCAGTATTTGGATCACAAATATCACAGAATATTAAGGCAATTGAGCAGATCTGCGTTAGTCATCTGCACTCAAGAGTGGAATCAGCAATTATTACAGTTGCTGCTGTGAATATAGCCATCTTATGTGTTAATAACTATTGTGGTATGCTCTATCATGATTATTATATGTAATGATATATTTTGTTATTGTCATAGTTTGTATTTATTTTTCTCATCAAGCAACCATGAGGAGGAACGGGGGAAATACCAGTAGGTTGAGCAGATACTAGACTTCTTCGTAAGTACGCCACTCCATGGTGGATGACTGTGTATCTGCCACTTAGAGCCAAGGGGGTGATATCTGCCCTTGGGCTTAGGGAGAGGATGTCTAGGGGCCTCCTATGGTAGCCTTTATCCCCAACCTCTACATGGATTGGTTATCGAGATGAATTTGAGGGGTTTCAATCATAAGAGGGATGGATAAGGCAGCAAGGGTAGGGAATGCAGATACAAGTTGTCGGCCAAGTATGCCACCCCATGTTGGATGACTATGTGTTCCACTTGGGGGCCAAGAGGGATGGTATATCTGCTCTTGGGCTTGGTGTGGATAGCTTCGGGCGGACCTATCATGTGCCTCATCTTAATCCCATTATGATCCAACTTCCAATGTGCATTATGATATTGTGTGACTTATATTATTTGAAATAGTTAGATATTGACATGATTTAAATAGATAAAACATTTATTAAATATGTTTGATTATATGAATTATATTCCAATATTACCTAACATGATTGTAGGACCTAAACCAAGGTTATCCAGCTTAAAGCATTTAATTGGTAAGTTGTAACCCTAACTGCATTACTTGTGTTTCTAGGGCAAGAATTAGGGTTATCCCAAAAGGGGACATCACATGGTCCTGTTCCTTTGTTGTGCTAGTGTCCAATATGGACGCAATGTAGTCCTCAACAACTTTGCAACTTGTGTACTACAATCATTAAGACCTGCTAACTCCAGAGGCGTCAAATGTCTATGCCAGCAGCGAATCACAGATCTACAATGCCAAAAATCCTGTTTGTAAATGTGAACACAATAATATAAAAAATAAATAAAGACTGATGGATCTCTGCTGCACCAGACTCGGATCCCAAATCCAGTACAAACCGGACCCGGATTTGACAGCTTGGCCCACGGATCCAGTAACATAGCATGTAATTGAAATATATAACATCTTTAAAAATAGTTCTTTCTAGTTTTGGTTCATCTCCTTTTGGTTTTGGATAGGCCTTTTAGGGGCAAAAGACCCATTAACACTGTTTCCAAATTTGGATGGATCCGGTTCAAGTCTAGTCCCTATTTTTTGGACTACCCAGATCTGTTCAATTCAGTCTGGATTTCTCAATTGCTACAGAAATGTTACCTTTTTTTTCAAAATTTCTGGATTTCCACATTTTTTTGAAAATTCCAGATTTCCAACTTTTTTTGACCTCCCGAACCAATCAAAATTTTTAAACCTGGTAACTAAGTTGTCAACCTCCATTTCATCAATCAAAAACATATTCAATTGTATACTATTAAAACTGCCTGTGAATACGTTCATATAATTATTCAATAGATTCTAAACCATAGGATAATTGATAATGAGAGCATTGTGTGTCGAGTTGCCTTCAACCCATTCAAATATTGATCATCAGCAAAATGTAAACCATCTTATTTGTATGTAGTTTCTTAAGTGTTTCTTTATGTCTCTTAACAACGTGACATGCATCAACAGAGGAGGATTTTAATCGGGAATTTTGCAAATAGAGTATTTTAACCAATAGCAAAGGCAGGGTGCCACAGAGAAAAATTATACCTCAAATCTACTACAGGTTGTCCAATAGGAATACACCATCCATTTAATTCAAGCCTCTCCAAATAATCCACTGCAGATACAAATGCAACTTGCGCAATATATATAAATGCGCTTAATAACAAGAGGGGCTCAAATTAGAGTAATATATCAATATCAGTCCTGGTGAGCTTAAACAAGCAGAGTTAACGAATCCTCTCCATAAATCACTACCATTTTCCATGGAGTAACAATAACAACTGCATAATAACATTGAGCAAACGGGAGATTTTAACGCACCCCAAAAAAATCATAATGAAATACAGCAGAGAAGGAATTCAAATTTCTAACAGCAGAAACAATGATTAGTAAAATGGTTCACCTCCCAACAAATAATAAGAAAGAAAAAATTACCTTTGCAATCCAGCAAAACTTCGTTATTGATTGTCTCAAAACGGATATCAACTTGACAGAAATGATAAAGATGACTACATCAATTGATTTTCGAGTCTTGTTGCCACATCCATAAGCTCACATCTCACTCCAAAGTTAATGTTTTTCATTTTCTCTGATTCAAATTTATGATCAGAAAATGTGCTAGAATGAATGCAAAGGTGAGGGGGAAATGGTTATGTTGATCCACAGAACTTCAATTTTGCATTAAAAACTCTATGAAAGCCTCAAATAGTAAGGGTGTTAGATACAGGTGTCAGATAAAAATGAGTCACACCTACTGGTAGCTTAGTGGTGGAGCACCCCAGCATGTCCATAGGAGACCCTAGGTTCAACTTGTACTTGGTCCATGGAAAGTAACATAGTATCAAACCCAAACTAAGAGGCCCAAGCACTAAAATGTAGTTCAAGGGAGATTTTGGAGGAAAATGAACCACACCTGAACCATATGGAGCCTACCAAAAAAGTAGTCACAAGGTCTGATAGCTCAGTGGTTGCAGCCCTGCACGTATATGTGAACATTATAAAAAGGAAATAAAAAACAATTTCCTTATCGATTTCTTACATAAGGGAGGGTCTTATGCACCAATTTTGTGTTTCTCTTGTCCTAAACTTCATTTTATGGACTCGAATGATTTTATCAGTTCATTTTTGTGTTTGTTTCTTATGCAGACACATGCTCTCTATTTGTTAGAATACCTTTATTTTAAGTTATTTCCTGCCCTTTAATTTGAGAAAGGTTTACGATACTGTATTAAAACTTTGCCTTGACAATTTGAGGAAAACCATTGTATTGGTGAGGAAGGGCAATACTTGTGACCTTTCAGCATTGTTTTTGCCCAGTTGCAAATTGCATCTGGCAACTGTAAAATTCTTCTTTTGTTTTTTCCTTATTCACTGTAGGATAATATTTCTTTTGGTATTTATCTTGGATACTTTTTTGGTTCCTTTTTTATATTTTATATCGTGTATTGATAGACCCCTTGACTACTCTCTGGTCACCTGTGGACATTAATGTAATTTCTTTCATTTGAAAGCTTTGCATGAACCTGCTCTGCTAGGAACCTGGATCACCTAAACAAGCCCACTTCTCATAAATCTATTGAATTTTCAATATTGCTGGAAAATTTCTTACTAGTAGAAGGATTAATTTTGGTTTTGAGGAGATTCAGATAAAAGTAAAACTTTAGTTGATCTAGCTCATCAAGCATACCCTTCTTCTGTTTCTGACTATCTTTTTGATATTGAGAATTTTAGGTTCAGATTCTGAAAGGTTACCCACTGCTCATACTTGTTTCAATCATCTGCTGCTGCCTGAGTATCAAAATAAAGAAAAGGTATCTGTTTAAATTTTAAACTAGTATATATAATAAGGATCTCTTTTAATTTCTATAAAGGTTGAATTGGTTCGTACAATCCTTTGTTTATCTTTCCCATCCTTTGAATAATACTAAGACATGTGCATGAATAATGTCCTATGTTACAGCTGAGGGAGCGATTATTGACAGCAATCAACAATTCACAAGGCTTTGGGCTCATGTAACTGAATTGAATCGTTTAAAGATTTGAAGTTCAAGTTTTCCGGTGGTCTATAATCATACTGTAAATAGACATGTACAACAAAAATCAGCAAATAATTAAGATTGTTCAATTGTGTGATTTGCTTTTAGAAAACATCTGAAATGTATAATAACATCAATTCCAAAATAATATCAAATCGAACTAAAATACTATCCACACGCTTGTTCTTTTACTGCACAGTTCAAGGGAAACAAAATATTGATTCTTTGAAATGCAATTCATCAGTTCTAATGTTTGGCTGCAAAGTGTCCTCCTAAACGACCTCTAAGTGAACCCAGCTTAGTGTTTCTCTGACTTTCCGGTATGGGGTAACACATGAACAGGGTTTGAGTAATGGCGAAAAAGAATTCAGATTTTGAGGATAGTGGTAAAAATAATTTAAAAACAGATTAATAATTATAATTAAATTGCTGAGATTTCTGGATTTAAATGTGTATTATTTTTTAACATCAACAATCAAACTCTAAGGATCCATCATCAGGATAAAACAAAATAGACTATGGGTAGACATAGTCTTAAAATTAATAACTTTCTCCAGA